>JARHVA010002699.1:0-62500 GCA_037957365.1 Torreya grandis | reverse complement strand
AAATTTCTATTAAATTTTTTAGTTTTTTCACATAGAAATTCTCTTCCAACCTTAGAAAGGCAAAAACTATGAAGCTTTCAATCATGAGCATTTAGGAAAAGATTATTTTGTTGCTAACGAAATAACTATTATATCTAGCATAATTTTGTAGATCTAAGTTCAATAATAAAAGGTATCCCTATAGGTGGAGCACCTTCACACCCTCATTGGTCACTAAGGAAATTCCCTTTGTATTATTAGCAGAGTTCCTCTTTGTTCCCCCATACATGACTCTTTGGGGAGAAACAAAGGCTACATGGACTGTGAGAGAGGATGATGCAAGTCTCATAGATATTATGTGATTTCAACTCCTCTCCATAGGGATTTGCCTCTAGTAGTTATGGATGGTGGCCATCCCCATAGGATGGTGGCTATAGACCTAGAAGATGAGATGAATAGATCAAGTTTCTTCCCCTAAATTTGTGTATTTCCCCTCTTAAATTGTAGAAAATAAGGTTGGGACCCCATCCCTAATATTGTACACCCTCTTGGTGATGATTGGGAGATAAATCTAAAATTTTGTTATTTTCACCTCCTCCCTCAGTGGGATTGGGATGATTGGTAGTGTTTGTGACCTAATTTACTATAAGGCATTGCTACATGTAATTTTTTTGTGTATTTTAGGTTTTATGGCTTTCTTTTTACTTTTGCGATACTTTTACTTGAGGCGTGCTTCGATATTGAGTGCCTTTTCCATTATGCATTTAGATCTATATTTTTTAGATTATAAAATATATTTAAAAAAAAAAAAGAAGAAAAAAGTGGAAAACCCTCTTCTACTCATCTAAGCATAGGTGGATCCCATTGATAAAGACACCTATAACCATTTTCAATATACAAGGAAAAATAATATACACTACCATCCATTTTTTCTCACTTACAATATAAATGGCCATATTGGAACTATTGACTGATTCTGAAGCTCAATTCTGAGACCTCTACAATACATTAATTGTCATTTTCTTCATCAATTACAATAATATGGCCATAATTGGCAAACTCCATTTTGGGGAAAGATACAGTTATAACTTTCCATCCCATTCTGTGTCATTATTACTTCTCTCCCAAACACGAAGAACATCCTTCCCTTGCTCTTCTAATGCCAATACTCTTCATTCTTTGATTTGTGATCAATTGCAAGCCATGGAGAAGGCAATGCCAATACTCTCCCAAACACTAAGAACATATATTTCTATTCAAAAACCTCTTATTATTATAAAATATGTTTTTATTATTTTTAAAAATTATATATAAAATCTATTATTTGCATAATAAAATGTGTTTTATTATTTCTAAAAAATTATAATAAAATATTTCTTAAAAACTTTTTCTTTAAAATTATAAATTTAATAATTAATAATTTTTAGTTGAATATAAAAATTTAGAATGTATTTTTTTAGTTATTAAAAAAAATCAAATTATTTTTGTAAGTCAAATTTAATAATTTATTATTCATTTTAATATATCAAATATATATATATATATATATATATATATATATATATATACATACAAATTTATTTTTAAAAATTATTAAAATAATAATTTAAAATCATATATTTATTAATTTATTATTAATTGTAAATAATATTTAATTTTATAAAAATTGTATGCTGGGCTTTCTTCTTCCATGCTACAATCTCTTCTTCCACATATTTTTCAATGAGATTTATGAAATGAAATGCATCAATATGTATTATGTAATTTTTATTGTATTTTATATAAAAATTAAAATGGTTTGAAAAAAAAAAATGGAAATTGTTCACATTTTTAATTTAATTATTTTTATAATAATTATATTTATTTTATTTGAAAAAAAATCATAAATATATAATTTCATAAATTGTAATTTTTTAAATTAATTTATAATATTATTCAAAAATTAAATTAAAATATAAATTAATTAATATATACATTTTAAAAAAATTGTATAAAAAATATTTATGATATCGTTTTCAAAATATTTATTTCATTCATGCTACAAATTTAACATAATATACACATCTTTTACATAGATTTATCTCAGATAAATATACTAGTAATTTATGGGTATTGTATTTTATTTAACATATTTAATATGAAACATTTCATAAAAATTAAATGTATAATATACATTACATTAAATGATAGTAAATAAAATATTTGTAAATCATCTAAATGTGTAAATATATATAAGAAAAACTAAAAATAAAGAATCATTTAATATTCATCAAAATTATGCCCTACACATCATGTTTATATATATATATATATATATATATATATATATATATATATATATATATATATATATATATATATATATATATATATATATATATATATATATATAATGTTTGGAAAATTCTTTTCATTTATTTATTTATTTTTATTAATGGTCATACGTAAATGAACAAAAATCTTAATCTTTTGAAGGAATTTACACACATATAGACACAAATGTTAACCTATTATTTATTTATCCTATATCAATTATGATTTTTGAATAGTCAAACCTTATTATTTATATATTATTACTGTCCAAGCCAATATTAAAGGTAGTGTTTAATGGTTATTTTAATTTAAAAGTTAAATGCTATAAACATTAAATGATTTAAATTTGTATTTATATTAAAGAATATAAAAAATTTAAATGTAAAATATAAAAATTGAAATGAGCTGTAAATAATAATTTTAAAAATAATATACATACCTAACTTGGGTCTAACTTATACTGAATGTGTAGATAGATCACTGATGTAAAATGGATGGAAGGATATGTGAACCATGTCACCCCTAAAAATAAAATTATATAATGTACTGGGATAGGGATATACTAGGATGGACCATGGCACACTTCAGCCTTGTCCAGTGATTATGGTCACATCTAGGTTGATTACAAAGTTAAACTTTCTATTTGTGTATATGTACCTATTTTACAAGGTTTGTTGACTATTTGTGGGTGCTGAGTTTCTATGCCAAAGTGTATGAAATAAAAACACCATAGTTTTACACATAAACCAAATACAGATCAAATATAAAATAGGGGAATCGAGCAAGGGGAATAGTTGAACTATCCTAAAAAAATGCACAAAATCTAAGTGTTACTTATATAGGCCAAAAGAGCCTCACACTGATGTAGTTCTCCCTCCTAGAGTGAGTATGTGAATATTTATATTTTCATTATATGTATGAAACTCAAAAGATTGACTTGAATGCTTGAAAATGAATATCCTTGACCTACAATAAAGTAGCTCCAAACTTAGCCTATGACTATTAGACTAAATCAGATCTAGAATTGGAAATATTATTGCCCTTTTGGTCAACATGAAATATAATTTTCAAGTGATTGGTACATGTGTATTAAATGACCTTGATGTGCTTATATAGTTCAAATTTGAAATATTCCATTAATTTACCATTCTAAAAGTGTAAAAGGGCAAATATTAAAGGTCTCAAATTTAAAAAGCAATCTTTAGAGTGTGGGAGACAAAGTTGAACTAGTGGAAAAGGCTATTGCAATTACATAAAACATCATTTAGACATCCATATCCTACTTTTAGATTCAAGTCATCTAAATTTCAATCGTATTGTTAATAGAGGTACCTAAAAAACCCATCAAAATATGATAATTTGTGTTTTATGTGCAGAGTAGGAAACATTAATTATACATTTTAAATAATTAAACAAATTTAAGCAAAATAGAGCATTCACTTTACATAGAACAAGGATAAAAGACATATAGGAAAACCACTATCATATCTCTAATCTCTATCTTTTTGGAACTCCTTTTCATGACAACTAGTCATTATTTATAAACTTTTATAATACATTGTCACTTCACATTTCATCCATTTGAATTAAGTACAAATAAGTCTTTTCACATTATACAAACTTTTAGAATTCCAACATAGGCTAAATAAATCAAGAATATAATACATTATACAAGTACATATCCCTTGCACACTTGTCTAATGTATATACTCTATGGTTTTGTAGTTTTATCCTATTATCAACACTTTTCTAGACTTCAAAAACTATCTTATTATGAGACAAAGACATAAGAAGTGTGTTTTGTGATGAAGCTAAGAAAATTATTTGGCCTGAGGAATTGGTTTAATAATATTACTAGTGGTAATCTCTCAAGGTGTCATTTACTGGTTTTCACCTCTTGGGCACTATTTAACCACCCTTTCAAGGTTTCAACTAAGTATCATACTAATCTACTGCTCTTTTGAGTTTTTAAAATATTAGCACAATTAGGTGGTCACCCTTTATACGTTTTCAACCAACCTAGCCCTATTTCTAATGCTTAAGACCTTCCTAGTGGAAAAATATTAAAATAAGGTGGAGGCATATGCTATGTTTATAGAACTGCTAGAGACTAAGAAGATGAAACTAATGTAGTTATTATCGAAGAATTCATAGATGTAGAATCTAGTGTTGGGCGTATCGGTTGCATTTGGATGGCTGGCTATGTAGATACAATAGTATTTTGCTTATTGAGATCCTAATGGAGTAGGTTTGGAGGGATAAATTATGTCTCTTGAGTGAAATCTATGATAGAGCTATCCAAATGGGACAAGTCTTTTTTGAACATTTTCCAATCAGTGAAAACTTCTCACACCACAATGATCAAAGTGTGCAATAGGAATTGACATCCTATCATATTTTGAATGTATTCATATTATTTGATTGTGAGAATGACCCCAACATTTGCCACTTCCTATTTGATTTCTTTTGTTTGTTTCACTATGTTTTGAGCTTATTTTACATTCAAAGAGAGATGAAAATAGAAAAGAGAGAGAGGCAAGGATAAGTGGTTAAAACCCAGATAAGTGCACATCATTCCAAGATTTATAGATTCCCTTATTTGGATATGGAGGAAGACACCTATAGATGAGAAAAAACTACAAAAAATAGTTGTTAGTGGAGATATATGTGGACTTCCAATTTATGCACTTATTCTAAGAAGCATGAAACTTCCTTGGGATGACAATTCACTATTTTAAAACAAAGTTTAAAATAAATGCAAGTAATGAGATAGAGAGAGAATTTTATTTACAATGTTATAGGTCTGCGTGTAGTAGAAGATAATATAGTGTAGGTTGATAAGTTAGTTCTATGTTTTAGGAAAGTTTTTAGGTGATTTTGAGGTTGCTAGTTTAGAAACATAGTAACTGACATCAGTTAAAGGACCGTTGTTGGTTGGGTCATTGATGTCGGTTGGGGTTATCGATGTTAATTGGGG
Source organism: Torreya grandis (assembly GCA_037957365.1). Lineage (NCBI taxonomy): Eukaryota > Viridiplantae > Streptophyta > Pinopsida > Cupressales > Taxaceae > Torreya > Torreya grandis. The sequence continues at coordinate 57,231 of JARHVA010002699.1, read as the reverse complement.
TAGTAGTAGTATGAGTTAGAGAAGTATCTTTTGGGAGGGAAAATGGGAGTATGGTTAGGTTGTGAGGTTGGGAAGAGACATAAGGGGGTGGGTAAGACTCAAGTGAGTCTGGATAGAGGGTTGGTATGTTGGGGAGAATAGAAATGGGTGGGTAGCTTTACAACTCTTCCATGGAAGGAGTTAGGGTTCATGAAACAATAAATAGTATAATGTAAAGAAATTATAAAATTACTATTTAAAGACTTACAAAACATCAAGATAGACTTAGCTATTAGAATGGGTGAATTGTGACTACCAAATAGATGACTTTAATGAAGCTTGGTGAATCGATGGGTGAATAGATAAGACAATCATGTGTTGCTATCCCTCAAGAGTTCAAATTTTGTGTTGTGTATCAATTCTTGATCTAGATCAATTTGTACAAATTAATGGTAAGCCTAGATGTTGAAAGTGATGTAGGATGCTCTAATTACCAAAAGCTTGTGCATGAATCATTAATTTTTTGACCCGAATACCAACTTGTAATTTTGCTTAAGTAACCAATGTTGATGATCCCACTGATGTCATTTTAGGGTTGACCAACATTAGTGGCATGAGAATAGGTAAAAGGGATATTTTTACCCATTTTCTATTTCTTCTCTTACCAAGTGTGGTGTCTGTTAGAAAATGGTAAAAATGCAAGGTTATGAAGAATAAAGTTAGTTAGGAATTTATGTTATGGGTGAGAAGAAGTCATAGGTAGTTAGGATTAGGAGACTAAGTCTCAAGGTGACTCAGAGGGTAAGAATCAGTCTTAGGATGAGGTGGCTAGGTGAGGTGGCATAAGTGGGTTTTAATTTAACTTAATTAAATTTTTAAGGTGAAAACATGGGTTAGGAAGGTTAATTATAAAGAGTGGATCAAGGAGATTTTTGACACAGTGAGTCATGCAAGTGTGTGACATAATTATAGTATCTATACTTTCCCCTTTTTGTCCTGTAACTTGTATTGACAAGTTGTGAGACAAAAATAGGAGTTGGATGCTCCAAGTATGGGATGAGGTTGGGAAGAGTTGTAAGGGGGTGGGTAAGACTCAGGTGAGTCTAGATAAAGGGTTGGTATGTTAGGGAAAAGATAAATGACTGGGGAGATTTACAACTCCTCCACGAAAGGAGTTGGGGTTCATGAAACAATAAATAGTATAATGCAAAGCAAATATAAAATTATTGTTTAAAGACTTACAAAAAATTGAGATATACTTAGTTGGTAGAATGGGTGAACTGTGACTATCAGATAGATGAGTTTGATGAGGCTTGGTGAATTGATGGGTGAATAGATAGTACAAGCATGTGTTGTTGGTCCTCAAGAGTTAAAGCTCTATGTAGTGTATCAATTCCTGATCTAGATCAATTTGTGTAGAGTAATGGTAAGCCTGGATGTCAAAAGTGATGTAAGATGCTCTGATTGCCAAAATCATATGCATAAATAATTGATTTTTTGACCTAAATACCAACTTAGAAATTTTATTTAGTAAATAACATTGGTGATCCCACCAATGTTGGCTGAGGGTTGACTGACATTGGTGGCATGAGAATAGGTAAAAGGGCTATTTTTATCCCATTTTCTATTCCTTCTCTTGCCAAGTGTGGTGTCCATTAGAAAATGGTAAAAATACAAAGTTATGAATAATGTAGTTAAGAATTTATGTTAAGGCTGAGAACAAGTCATAGGTGGTTAGGATTAGGAGACTAAGTCTCAAGGTGACTCAAAGGGTAAGAATTAGTAATAAGATGAGGTGGCTAGGTGAGGTGGCATAAGTGGTTTTCAATTTAACCTAATTAAATATTTTAAGGTGAAAACATGGGTTAGGAAGGTTAATTATTAAGAGGGGATCAAGGGAGGTTTTGACATAGGGAGTCATGCAAGTGTGTGAAGTAATTATAGTGTCTACATTTTCCCCTTTTTGTCTTGTAACTTGTATTGACAAGTTGTGAGACAAAAATAGGAGTTGGATGTTCTAGATATGGGATGAGATATTCCCCCTCAAAATAGGAACTGATGAAGGAAAATCTAGAATTGGGTACCAGTTTGATAGGCAGTGAGAGGATGGGTAGATGTTGAGTGCAAATGTGGGAACATCATTTATTACATTTATACTACTATTAGTTATAGGTGAAATAAAAAATAATGGTTAAAGTCGAGGAGGATTTGGATAGAAAGAACAAGACCATAGCTTGTTAGTGATAGCTAATAGGGTTAAAATGATAAAAGTTATAGCTCCAATGGTCCATGTGCTTGAGGCATTCAAGGTAGGAAGTGCTATTGGAAAATAAAAAAGGTTATAGGTGATGGAGCTAACAAGGTCATGATTCAAAAATACCTGGTATACATGTGTGTGTATAATAACCAACTATAGCATGGTAACATAAGTAGTCAAAATGATCAAGGTAAGGTTGTCCCAAAAGGGTCATTAGTCAAGGAGATATTTATGATCTCTAAGGTTGGTTGTCATGGGTGTAAATTTAAGTGATCTCTAAGGTGGGTTGTCATGGATGGGGAGATATACATGATCTCCAAAGTGGGTTATCATGGGTGGGTGGATATATGTGATCTACAAGTTACCTCATAAGGAGTCCATGTGAACCACTAAAGCCATGTAATTAGGGTGATTTTATAAAGCGTGGTAGTTGGGATTAGAAACCCTAACTTTAAGGTGGCCAGCATCAGTTAGGTCACCAATGTCAGTATGAAATATGCTAACATCGGTGGTTTAGGGTAGTACTGCCAACATTGATGGGGGACCAAACCCAACAAAAAGGGTTTGGTGGCCCACCAAAATTCATTTGTGACATTGGATTGGAAGAAACTAGAGCTCTGAGTGTCATGTGGCATAAAATATCTAGATCTTGTCTTATTGTGGTGAGGTCGTGATAGGTGATTGGTTGAGAAGAGTGTGTGAGAGTGAGGGTGTGATTTAGCACTTGGTGGGCCATGGTGTAATCAAGGAAGTGCTAGTTTGGATGAAGATGGTAGAGGTATGAGGGGACCTGGCTAGAGGTACTCCATAATAGGTGCTAGTCATTATAACCTAGAGGAGATAGAGAGATGAGGTAGGACCTATTTTTGTGGCTTAATTTGGTTATTATTTTAATTTAAGTTTTGATCACAATTTATTAGTTAGGTTCAATGTGAGTGGGTGCAGGTGAGGGTAATTAAGGGGTAAGTGGGTGGGGTAAAGGTAGGGTTGGGTGGATTTATGGGGGGTTGGGGGTAGTTTTTAGGAAAAATAATAAATATTGGGTGTGGGCTATTCAGCCCTAGGGCTAAACCAGTCATCAGTATTGACTAGGTCTACTAATGTCAATCGATAACCGATGTTGATGTTAGCTAACAACAAACATCGATGTTGGCATATAAGACTGACATCGATTGAAATATAAATAATTTTAGTCATTAGAAAACCCAAACTAGAAATTTTAGGAAGAATTAGGTCTAATTATTCATCCCCAGTTAAATTTGTATAATTATATTAGTAGACTGTCTTAATGGCTAAGCTAGCCTTAGAAGACCTTGTGTCGATTAAATGTTACCTACATATCCCTAATTAAGGTCTCATGCCAATGTAGTTCTCCTAAAGGGAAGGTAAAATGGGGTTAGATATGGTTTAAAATTATTAAGGTAAGTGGTTAGGAAAAAGTAGGTTGAAATAGGCCATGGGACCTAGGGTTAAAAATAAGTTGTTAGGCCTAGGGTGTAAGGTGTAAGCCATGGGGCCTAGAGGTTTATAATAGGTCAGTTGGCCTAGGGTTTAAGATATAGACCATAGGGCCTATATATTAAGTGGGTGAATGGGCTAGATAGCTAGGTTGGTAGATGGCCAAGCTAGCCTCAAAATACTTCATGTCAATTGAGTGCTACCTACATATCCCATATTAGGGCCTCATGCCAATGTAGTTATCCCAAAGGGAAATGGATTAAAAGAGGAGGTTTATGACTTAAGTTACATGGCTTGATGGAGTGATTTTATGTGGGTGGATATAGTCTAGGTAGGAGTTGACATTATGAGATTGACTACCTACACTACTAACGAGGATGAGGAGTGATGTCACCATAAATGAGTGGGAGCACATAGCAGTTATAGGTTTAGGATGAGTAAAATGATATTGTAGAGTTGCATGAGATGTTAGTTTAATGGTAGCCTTGATAGAGAGGTGGGATCACACAACCAACACCTTCCATCTACCTACCAAAGAATTGATAGTGATGCAGGAGGACATATATAGGATTTTATAGTTACCACTCTAGGGTGAGGATCTCTTCTCATGTTCAAGGGAGGATCATGATATTCATATGTCCACATTGTTTGGGGAGCATGTCAATGAGGTGACCTATCATTTGAAAATATTTATAGATGAAACACTTTACATTACCCATGAGGATCATGATCACTTGATTATCCTAATGATGATAGGGATTACAGTGTATGCACTACCTAATGTAGATGGAGAGAGATTCCTTATTGTGATGACCAGAGTTTTGGCACATATGTTTGAGTAGTGGATAGTCTTTGCATGGGGACTAGCTTTTTTTACATAGATATACAAGGAGTTATGGGGTGTGAGGTTATGATGGTGATACAATGTTTGTGTCAGACATTTACTTCATTATTGGGCATATGAACACATTGTGGTGACATAACCACTAGGGCTACCAATCATGATTTTGACTAGTTTTAGGGTTGGTTTCAGATGATGGAGAGAGACCATGGCACAAACATGAGTATAGGATATTAATTATTATAGGTGGTTGATGGATGGATTGATTCCTATAGATATTGTTTAGAGGCCCTAATTAACATATCCTACATTTAAAGGATAGTTAGAGTAGATTATAGGCTTATAGGGTCAAGAGGAGGCGAGCTAGAGAGTTACAGATGATACCTATGGTTAGGATTAGGAGATAGTTTAGGTTATTATAGGATGTACCTCTTTTTTTTCCTCAATATAAGAGGGATTATATAGAGGCACCCCTTCCATTACCCTATGAAACAAATGGGCCGAATTTTTGGAGAGATACCAGTAAGCCCAGGTGTGATAGATTTGGGGTGTATAATAGCTTATCGAGTATGGTGGGCATGTTTACACCCTATGATTCTGAGGAGACCATGACCAGATGTATAGGGAGTGGTGAGAAAGAGGGATGTAATTTTTTAGGCATTAGATATAGTGTAAGCACAAGTTTTTGTCTTATAAGGATAGGTGATGATACTGCAGACCTAGCTGACTATAACATAGGCATAGGTTTTGGTTCTATAAGGATAGGTGGTGACATTACAAGGATAGGTTACTACACTAATAGTAGAGAGAGATGGTTTGAGATCATTAGGGTAGGATACCCCCTCCTCCACCATAGGGACTAGTATAGGGTCCACTATAGGTTACACCATAGGGTCTTATAGTAGGTTTGATGGGTCTACCAGAGACTGTACCACTAGCGAGGTACAACATTGCTTTAGATGAGATTATATACCATTAGAGAGATATCAAGTAGTTCTTAGAAATTTTGAGATATTCTAAGGCTAGAGAGTAGGAGAGATCAAATATATGCTCCATGACCTCTAGTTCACATAGATGTAGACAGGTAGAGGATGGTGATGATCAAAGATATGCACCATGATCAAAGATAGGCTATTGAGCATCATTGCTTGAAATGGATATGTAAGTAATAGTATTCTTAAACATATAACTTTAAGATGTAATAATATAGATTGGTAGGTAGGTGAGAAGTTAAGTGAATCCTGTTGTGAGATGCCACCTTAAAATAAAAATTGACATGTGATAGAAAAGAAAGGGACATGATGGTCTTGCATTGGAAAGGACCATAACGACCATCTGAATAGGCATGGGAGTATGAGCCTTATTTATGCATTAAAATATCAATCATTTATTTTGTATATAAATGTTATGATCACCTTGTGTGAAGTGAGTTCAAAATCCCTTGATTGTGAGGGAGTAAGAGGGGGAAATGGTAAAAGGAATTAGGGTATTTAGGTAGCATAACCTTGTTAGTGGGGATGGTATTCCCATTTTGTATATGACCTAAGAGATACCATAGGCAAGTCCATGACTAAATTTTTTCATGTCTTTTTCTTGTGTAGGTTGATCAATGAAAGAAGCCTTCATTGGAATGTTGTTGGTGCTTTGAGGTTATGCAAAGCTGATCAATGTGAAAAGCTTCTAAGTCATTATTTTCTTGATAACAAAGCTTTGATTAGCCATCTTTCAAGAGAGTGGTCTAATTTTTTTTAATAGCTATGCTTCAAGAGAGCAGTCTATATGAGAAATTACGTACTTATCCTTCAAGGGAGTAGTCTACATTGAGAATCATGACCTGAGAGATAATAACTTATCTATATATCCAAATTTATATTATTATATTTTTGTTTACATATGACTTTAGTCATGGATAGGACTATAGAGGCTTAGAGGTTTTCCTTTATGAGGGAAAAACCATAACATTTGGAAGGTTAACTAAGTGTGTAGGAAAAAGGATTAAGAGGAAGGGAGGTGAATGTAATAGGGTTGCTCAAGGGATGAGCTTAAGTTAGACATGAAACGAAGAGTCACTTGATTAAAAAAAGAATGGTCATAGGTGCAAAGCATTTAAAGGCTCAAGTTTTGGCTTGCCTTCGAGAGAAGACAAATGGTAAGTTCTTAAGCCATACTTATGAGTTATGATGTAGGGTCCAAGCTAATTAGGAACAAACTTTCCTTGCTTTCTTTTCTCCATGTTCATCGCATGTTGATTTTACTTTAAGATGAGATCTTTGATATTGAAATCTCACTCCTTAACATTTTTATTATAAGTGCATTTAAGATGCTCTTGATAGATTTGGAGGTGATTAAGGGCTACTAGATGACATTCATTAAGTAGATCAAGTTGGGCTAAGCATTTTTGGTAAAAATCATCATTAGTATGTCTTGTAGATAAATGTGAAGAAAAGGAATCTATATGTCAAGAGGCAAGACTACTTTCATCTTATAGACTAATGAAAAAGGTGTAGCACCTGTAGGGGTTTGAATGCTAGTGCGGTAATCCCATAAGCTGAAGTGAATGTGTGTATGCCAATCCCTACTAGCATCATGGACTACCTCCATGAGGAATTTAGTTAAGTTTTTGTTAGAAGCTTCTACCTATCTATTTACTTATGGATAATATAGTGATGAGAAGCTTAATTTGATTCCAAAAGCATCATAAAGATTTTGGACAGTCTTATTTTTAAAATATTTATCATTGTCCATAATAATCTTATGAGGGACACCAAAATGATATATGATGTGATGGTTGATAAATTTTATGATTTTGTCAGCTTTAATGGAGATGAGAGGAATAGCCTTGACCCACTTGGTGAAGTATTTAATAACAATAATGATAGAATGATGCTAGAGACATGAATGAGGGTTAATCTCATTGATTAAATCCAAACCCCATTGTGAAAAGGGCCAAAAGTCTCTGGTAACTTGTAAGGCATGACTTCAAGTGTGAAGCAGGTTAGCATGTTGTTGACATTTGACATAACACTGAACGTAATTTTGATAATCTTGGTTGAGTGTCAGCCAATGGTAGCCAAGTCAAAGGAAAAATTTGGTAATTGAGATTCCACTGAAATACCCCCCACAAATACCATTATGGACTTCCTTAATGGTAAAGGGGATTTCAACACAAGTGAGGCATCTAAGGAGGAAACCATCAAAGCCTCATTTGTAGAGAAGGCCCTCGAACATAGTGTAGCAAGTAGTACTTTCAATGAAATCATGTCTCTTATTAATAAAAAGGTTAGATGGAATGATAACTTAAGTGAGATAGTCAACAACCTATTTATACCAGATGTCATGTAGATTAGAGTCCACATTGCCCACAAATAGGATGTTAGTTAACACATAGGAGGGCAATGTGAGGCAATGCATATTGACATAGATTTTTTAAGAAGAAGGAAAGGATGTAATGTGTGAGGCATAGGAAGCCATCATGTCGGTAAAATTATTTGTAGATTGAGGAATAGTCTATTAGAGGTAGTGGTTGAATGATTCCAATAGTGCATCTACACTATGTTTATATCATTATAGAATTTCATTTTTGTAGAGGTAGGAACTGTTAACCTAATAAATCACTACTTGGGAATTACCAAATATGATGATTGATTTGATGCCAAAGAAAATGGCCATTTGAATCCCTAAAACCAAAGCTTCATATTCAACCGTATTGTTAGTACATTCAAAATCTAGTTTAAATGATAGAGGTATAGGCTCACCATTAAGAGGGATGAGGATGACCCCTGCACCCCCACAAAGTTGACATTTAGACCCATCAAAAAACATCATCATTTTATAGATGTCATCAGTGGATAGCATTGTAATAGACTCATTAGGGAATTTGAGGTTAGATGGTTAGTTTTCAGGTAAAGGGGCATCAGCTAACTAGTTGATAATTTTTTGCTCCTTGATAGAATTTTGTTGGATGAATTTCAAATCAAACTCAGCAAGGACCATGAGCCAATGAGCCATATGCTAGTTTTGGTATGGCTTGGAATGCATGTATTTGAGGGGATAAGTATGGGTGACAACATAGGTTTTGTGATTTAAAAGGTAGTGGTAGAGTTTGGAATCTGTGAAGACCAATACAAGGCAAAGCTTTTTAGTATGAGTATATCGAATTTCATAATTAATAAGCATTCAACTTACGTAGTAAATAGATTGATCTCTATCTTGATCATCTTGATGTGTAATCATAACACCCAAGGAATGGTTTCTTGTATAAATGTAGAGGTAGAAAGGATAGTCCTCTTTAGGGGGGATAAGAACTGGTGGGGAAATAAGATACCCTTTGAGTAAATCAAAGGCTTTCTGACAATTCATGTTCCAATGGAAGGAAACATCCTTTTTAAGGAGACAACTAAGAGATGAAATGGTAGATCGATTGAAGTTTGCCCTATAAGCCATATAGCTACTTGAGATTAGTGGGCAAAGGTATTTCTAGTATTGCTCAAACCTTTTCAGGGTCGACCTCAATACCATGAAGGGAAACAATGAAGCCTATAAGCTTACTTTAATGGACCCCAAAGATGCATTTATTTAGGTTTAGTAAAATGTTATCTTAGAGGAGATGATTGAATATGATTTTGGGAATTTCCAAGTGATCATGGCAATGTTTAGACTTTCCAAGTAATTCATCCACATAGTCTTCCATAATTTTATGTAAGAGGTCATAAAAAATGTAAGTCATGGTGAGTTGGTAGGTAGTTTCAGTGTTCTTATGGCCGAAATGTATGAACCAATAACATAAATTCCCCCATGGGTGATGAAGGAGGTTTTGTATTGATCTTCAAGAGAAATCAAGATTTAATTATAGCCCAAGAACCCATCCATAAGAGATAGCATCTCATGGCTGGTCATTAGGTCAACAAGTTGGTTAATGCTTGACAAATGGAAGTCATCCTTTGGACAAGTGAGGTTTAGATCATGGTAGTTGGTGTAGATGTAGATTCCCCCTATCAGTTTTGTGATAGGGATGATATTAGAAAGCCATTATGGATAGTCAATGGGTTGAGCAAAATTAATAGAGACGAGGCATATGAGCTCTTCTTTGACAAGGACAGTAATATGAGGGTTTATCTTATGAAGATTTTACTTAATAGGATTAGCATGGTAGTTGGTTAAAATATTGTGGGTGATGATAGAGGGGTCAATGATAGGCATGTCATGGTAAGACCAAGCAAATGTTTTACTATGATCAGAGAGGAAAGTGGCATAATTAGTTTGTTCAAGGGAATCTAAAGATTGGATAATCTTGAGGATTCGAGGGTTATCTTGAGAGGGTAGATTAATGTCAATGGTTGATTCATTTAACATAGTTTACATTTTAGAAGGGAGTGATCATTAGATATAGGAATTATTTGCACCCATGTAGGTGAGAATAGTGTCATCATCTTGACATTGGATAGTGTTGATAGTGGGAGAGTCTTCATCAATCATTTTAGGATGAAAGAGAGGAAGGGACCTTGTTTCCTCACCTAAATGATAGGTTAGGGGTCCTAAATGATTGGCATTTATTAAAAAAAAATTAAGAGGTATGGATACCTCTAGTTCTGTAGGTGATGGCAAGGAAAAAGGAGAGGATGGAGAAGGAGAGAGTGGCTCCTTGATATGAGAGACCTTGGTGGGTTTAATTGGTTCATCAAAACCCACACCATACCCCTTTTTTGCATCTTTGATGGTATTGTTGGTGGGGTATTCAATGGGTGTATGAGCACCCTACTCATAACAACCCAACCTGAATCCTTTCTAGGTGTACGTATAAAGATAGGTGTGAGCAAAACTAGATTTTCCTAGGAAGGAGAAGTCATAGGTAAAAGTTTGTGGTGAAGAGGAGGGATTTTTTATAGTAAGAGCTCGATTGATTCCCCCATATGTGAGATTAGTTTTAAGGTTAGGGAGACCATACGAGATGACCATCCCTATACGAGGATCATAATTAGGGTGCATATGAAGTTTTCCATACTATTATGGAGTACGGAACATGTCAAGTGTCAAAAAATGATATTATCTAAGTAAAAGGCATTTGAAAGTGTCTTTCATGGGGTCCTTATCAGGAAATTGTGTCACTAGAATTTGAGTAATCAAGGTAGTTGAGATTATTAAGGATTCAATAGGAGAATGTGAATAGGAAGATGTTTTCAATGGAATAAGGACATTATTGGGATGATAAGTCATGTTGCATGTTTTGAAAGGAGATGGGTCAGTGGGAATAACATTTACTTGCCCACCATGCTTGAATTTAACACAATGGTGTAAGTTGAGGGTACACATGCGATGGCATGTATCCAAGGCCATCCAAGTAATATGATGTATTGGAAATCTCCTTTGATAACATAGAAGAGTTCAAGGATTATGTGAGGACCCACATGGATATGAAAGACTATAGTACCCATAGTAGTAGCTATAATATCATTGAAGGAATCGAGTATCACATTGGACTATGACACACAATTATTGGGAAGTGATAGTTGTTTGTAGGCATGGGTGGAGATAATATTAATACTATCACCTCCATTGATCATGACTCTCTTAACATGATTTTTATTGATATATGTGGTGATAAAAGGTATAGGGTCTTGGTCTCCAGGTTAAAGAGCTAGAATTTTTGAATTACTGAAGGAAACCAAGGCAATAGTATTAAGAGAATCTACCAAAGATGTAAGAGGTTAAGGATCATCAAGTTGTACCTCAATAGATTATAAAGATTTGATCAATGCTTGATAGTGATGGGATGAGTTTTGGATTAACTCATATAAAGACATCTTTATAAGGTTTGGTGAAGTTGTTTCACCATTGAGTCTTGAATGACTTGTGAAGATATGGGTTAGGGATCACCAAGAATAGAGATCTTGGGATTTCATGGAGGAACATCTTTTGAGAATGGATGATCCCAAGGGGTGGTGGCCTTTTCCTTACCTTTATCCTTTTTATTTTAAGACCATGTGGCCACATTAACTATATTGATCTAGAGCACAAACAAAGAAGGTGGTAGAGGAGGCACAACCTCATCATTGCTATTGGACTCAGGTGAGATAGTAGGTGGATTTTGGGATGAAATTGGAAGAATAAAAGAGAGGTAAAAAATAGGATCCTTAATGAAAATGTTGTTCATATCAAAGTTTTTTTGGAGAATAATTGTGAGAGATTTACAACTTTCCATATCATGTCCAGGTGAGTGATGATATAAACAAACTTATGTGTCATCGAACCAAGATGGTTTTGGTTTGAGAGGCTAATAAGGCTTGATCGAAGGAAGGGTTATGGTGGAGGATTGAAAAAAATGGCATAGGAGAGAGGCCTAAGATCCTTCTAATGGGATTTTTCTTTTAATAAGGGTGGACACCTTCTTTGATTTAGCATGTGTGGAGGTGGTTTTGCATTACACCCTTTTGGGTGAAGGCATAGCCACTGGTTTTGTTGACACCTTTATTGTTTTAGGTGTTAAGGTGTTGAATGTGTAAGGAACACTAAGTGGTAGAGGCAAAAGGCGAGGTATATTTGCCTTTTTTTCTTCTTGGAAAGAGATCACTCCAACTAAAGTGGAAGGATGGGGTCCCAAGATTAAAGGCAAAGTTGAGGGAAAAGGAGGAGTGGAATGATAAGGCCTAGGAAGCTTAACATTCTTCCTTGATTTAGGCTATGGAAATCTAACTCATGGTCAAGGATTCAAATCTAACTTTACCTATGGATGAATTAGATTAAACATTGAGTAAACACCCAAAGATCTAATTTGATTTAGTATATTAGATGGTCATGATGGCGATGGCTCTGATGTAGAGGGTTGCACTTCTGATAGTCTAGGCAAAGAAGTCCTATCTTTGTCAAAAACCTTGGGATAAATGGTAGTGAAAATATTGGTGATAGAGGATGACATTTGTTGCACCTAATAGGGAGCTTTAAGTTGGTCCCAAAATGTTGAGTGGTCTAGCTTCTTAGAGTCAAGAAAGTCTAAATTTATCACCAATCGTGGGAAGGGTTTAAATTAAGTTATCATTGGCCTTACAGGTGCTTCCACAAAATATTTAGGTGATTCAGAAAGAGAGAAGGTTTTGGATTCTATTATTTTAGGCCAAAGATGAATAAGAACCACAACTAGGTCTTCTTCAATTGAGGTAGGAGAAGAGGCATGGTCTTCCTCAAGTGGGGGAGGAATTGGTGAAGTTAGTTTTTCTAGTGGCTAAAGCATGGGTATGATTATTTCCCCAACATGTGGAGGGGAAGTAGGAAAGGTGTGATATTATATTGACAAGAGAAGGGGTAAAATATGTTTAATGGGTGTAGGCATAATCGTTCCCTCGATTAGTTCAGGGATAGATAATGCCGACTCCTCTATATGTCAAAGAGGAGTGGATGGGGCACTGCCCTTCATTGGTGGAGGATAGATAGGCAAAAAAGGATTTTAAATAGGGTAAATCATAGGAATGATGCTTCCCTCAACATGTGGATAGGGAGTGGGCATGCCATGATATTCCAAAGGTAAGAGAATAGGAAAAATAGGTAAAAGAGGAACATGCATTACAGATTCCTCATGTGGTAAAAGGATAGGTAGAGGAAGCCCTTCCACATGTGGAAGAGGGATGGGTGAAACAAGATCCTCTACTCATGGAAGAGGAATAGGTAAAATAGGCTCCTTTATTTGTGGGAGAGGTTGGACTAGAGGTAAAGAGAAGACCATATTGGTCGTATGAATATCATGATCAGGTGAGTTATCAGTTGTGGCCTGCACATTTGTTTGATTGAGTGAATGGTTAGGAAAAGGCTATTTAAACACTTCCATGCTTTGATTAGTAGGCATGTTAGGGTTATCTAAGATAAGCTCACCTTTATCAAGCATATACTAAATAATGTTTTTGAATGTTTTATAGTTGTTAGAATTGTGGCCTTTAACTTGATGATAGCCACAAAACTCATCCTCTTTATACCAAGTTGGGATAGGATGAGAGGGATCAAACTATGTAGGAGGTCAAATTTAGGGAAGGGTAATAACTCCTTTCTACAAAATTTTATCCAAAATGGAAGTGTATGACTCTCTAATAAGAGTGTATTGTCTTTGTTCATACTATTGTTAGAATTTTTTAGTCAGATTTTATGAGGTGGATGGCCTAGACTGGTTGATTGTGGTAGAAGAAGTTGATTTAACCACCATGACATTGGCAGAACCTTTTGAATTTTTATTGGAAGAAGAGGGTTTAGAGGAAGAGTCATTAGGTTTTGAGTTGGTATTTTTATTACAAAAATTAACCCTATCTTCATCTATACCCTGAATCTCTAACTTGCATGCCATTGTAAAATCTTCATCAAATGTGCAAAAAGCTTAGATGTGGAGGGTAAAAAAGATGTGTTTGGCACATGCTCTTGAGAAAATACTGATAAGCTTAGGTTAAGGTAAATAAAAGGAGAGTTAATTGATTAAACCTCTCCAACAAGGGATAAAGTCAACAATGGACTCATCGTCAAACAATTTCATGGAATAAAGGTCTGTAATAGACACTTTTTTAGAAATATTGATAGAAAAGTGGTATAGGAATAGTTGAGAAAGTTAAATAAATAAGAAAATGGAGTTATGGGTTATGGAAATATACAAATCCAAGGTATAACCTAAAAGAGACATAGGGAAAGTGTGAATCAATAATGTATCATCATGCCTTATTAGGTAACAAGCATGTCAAAATGCTCGTAAGTGCTATTATGGGTCCTCCTTACTCTAGAAATGAGTAAATTTAGGGAGCTCCCACTAACTTGGGTAGGGTAAAATAGGTAAAGAAGGATGGATTGGTTCATTACATATTTTATCATAATATAGAACATTATTTGAACCTAACACAAATGTTTCTAGGTTAGACATCTTATCCATCAATATCTTGATGAGATCGAGAGAAGGATTGGTGTGTGGATCACCCCCTACATTATAGGGTGCTTGAAGGGAGCTAAAGGTGGGATATGACACACCTTCTTGTGGTAGTTTAGATACAACATAATGGTAATGAGTCATGGGTTGAGGGGAAGAAATGAAATAGGCTTATCCTATGGGGTTAGAGACAATGCCTTGACTAGGTGCCATCATTGGAGGTTGGGTTGTTAGCACGATTACACGAGTTGAAGGGTGAGTTAAAAATCTTGTAATTATGAATGCAAGATTTGATGGGATGGGCACTACCATGTTTTGAAATTGTGTTTGACTTGGTTGGTCCAATAGCAACTGTGAGGCTAAGGGAGCTGCTACAAAATTTGGGTTAAGAAGATGAGACTAAGTGGTTGGGGTGGTTGGGTCACTTTTTGAAGTAGTGGTTTAGGTGAACATAGATGGAATGGTGGAAACCACTGAGACTGAATTTATCTCTATCAAAGAAGTTGGCACACCATAAAGAGGATCTCCCATAGTGTTACAGGTTCAACTCATGGCGAGATAATGTTGAAGGGATATAATTTTATGATCAAGAAATGTCACAAAATAAAGATCTCCTTCAGGTATAAGGGGGATCTAGTTAGGACTGGTATTCATAGGGTATTCTCCATAGCCAAAGTATGCTCTGTGGTAGAATCAAAAAGGAGAGGGGAAGGTTGGAGTGGTTGTCAGCTTTCATAATTGGCATGAATTTTGGCTTTGTTATGCATCAAGACTATGAAAAAAGGATAAAGGTAGGCCTCAGACTCTGTATTAGTGATAGAGCATCAAAAAACTAGGTTTGACTGTAGGTAGGTAATATTATCTTATTGTTTTAAGCAAGCTAAAAATTATAAAAACACATAGTCACCATTATCGATTATCTGACCAATGCTGATAGGTAATAGGGCCATCGATGTTAATTGCTTTATTGATGTTGGTTACTTTGGAATATAGAAAGGTAAAAAATATAAGGTTTTGGTAACCTAAAAGAAAAATCTGAGTATAAAAAGGGATACAATAGGTCTATGCAAGGATAAAGGACACAAAAAACTTGAAACTAGAGGTTAATAAAATCTAAGAGGTAGAAATTCTTGGATTCTATAAATTGATAAAGGAAACATACTCACTAACTCATAAATATATAAGACAAAAGGAAGTAGAAAAGGAACATGCAACCACTAAATGTTAACTCCTAGGAATTAATTTTAGTCTCTTGATGGCTTATGCCTTAGAAAGTGTGAGCGTAAAATTGGTTTGTGAAATAGGTACTAGATGAGTAGTCGAAGGATGGTTCTAAGTTAGTTTTGATGCTCAACAAAAATCATTATTAGATTGGGTATGTGGCTTGTTCAATCCTGAAGTTGAGCTAGGCTACTTAGCCAGAATATACCACCTATCTAGAGTTTATACTCCGTAAGAGAATTGAGTGGGTCTTCCCCTTGGTGGTGAAATCCAAGTAGGATCATCAAATAGGGTAAGGTGGTCCATTGGGTGATGAAATACCAATGGGCCTTGTCTCAAGTGAGTTTGGATGTTTAATTTTATGAAAGTGATCTAGTTCTATAAAATGTGTTCTACGATTTATTCATGATGCTTTATTTAACTAGGTGAGCTAAATGTAGCAATAAAAACAATGACATGTAATGAGTTTTAAACCCAAATCATAAATGTTTAAATTCAGATGAAAATAATGGTGAATAGGAGAAGAGGATGAATTTCACTATCCTAATGCTCAAAAGAGGCAAACAAAACAATGTAGTCTTTTTAGCTTGTAGGAAAATAATGAATTTATTTTAGAGGAAAAATAAGAGGAGAATGATAGGGAAGGAAAATTTTAGTTCTTTCCTTAAATAGAAAATAAAAAGTTTAAAATTTCATTTTTGAGAAATACAAAGAGAGAAAGTGCAAGGAATGAAAATTTCACTATGGTGCACTTATATGAATAGCTAGACAAGTAACAAAACCCAAAAAAAACTCTAGTGTCCCACCGAGCATGCTTGAATGTCTCACTACATTTTGAACTTATTTTACATTTAAAGAGAGAGAGAAATAGAAAAGAGAGAGAGATTTAGGGATAAGTGATTAAAACCTAGATAAGTGTGCACCATTATAGACTTTGTAGATTCCTCTCTTTGGCTATGGAGGAAGACACCTATAGATAAGAATACACTACACAAAATAGTTGTTAGTGGAGATATGTGCAGACTTCCAAGCTATGCACTTGTTCTGAGAAGCATGAAACTTCCTTGGGATGACACTCTGCTATTTTAAAACACAGTTTAAAATAAATGTAAGTAACAATAGAGAGAGAGAGAGAGAGAGAGAGAGAGAGAGATAGAGAGAGAGAGAGAGAGAGAGAGAGAGAGAGAGAGAGAGAGAGAGAGAGAGAGAGAGAGAGAGAGAGAGTTTACCAGGTTATAGGTTTGAGTATAGTAGAAGATAATACAATGTAGGCCAATAAGTCAGGTCTATGATTTGGGAAGGTTGTTAGGTGATTTTGAGTTTTTTGGTTCAAAAACACAATAACTAACATTGGTTAAAGGATCGATGTTAGTTGGGGTCACCAATATTGGTTGGGGTCATCAATGTCAGTGGGGGTTGTCAATGTCAGTTGGGGCAGTAGTATTAGAATGATTTAAAGAAGGATTTTCTAAGAGGGGAAATGGGAGTATGGTTAGGGTGTGAGGTTGGTATGAGTCATAAGGGGGTGTGTAAGACTTAGGTGACTTTGGACATAGGGTTGGTAAGTTGGGGCAAAGAGAAATAGGTAGGGAGCTTTACAACTCCTCCATGAAAGGAGTCAGGGTTCATGAAACAATAAATAGTATAATGTAAACCAATTATAAAATTACTATTTAAACACTTACAAAACACTGAGATATACTTCACTAGTGGAATGAATGAACTATGACTACTAGATAGATGACTCCAATGAGGCATGTGTTTCTATGTTATATTCACTTTTCACATTCAAGAAAGAGAAAATGAGAAACTAAGAAGAAGGATGAGGGTTTGTACGTACCCAGGTTGTAGACGTGTGCACTAGAATTCAGACGATAACAGGAACTCCTCTTTGGTTGTGGAGGATGACACCTGAAAGAGAAAGACACTAAACACGAAAAATGTTAGATGACAAAAGGGTGGACTGCCAAGCAAGAGCTTGGTCCTAGAAGTGCAAAGGCTCCTTGGAGGATGACAGTCCACTATTATAAACAGAATGTTGATCAAAAATAGAAAGTGATAAATGATGAAAAATAGAAAGAAAGAACTTAAGGCAAATGCATACCTATTTAGAAGGAATCTACTTTTTCACAGTCACCGACATCGGTGGTATTGCCGGCATCGGTCAGGTAAGGTCACCGACGTCAGTTAGGCTACCGACGTCGGTAGGGGAAATGGACAAGGTCAGTCGGGGTAGTTGTCTTAGACAGGGTCTTGTCAGGTTACAAGTTGGTTTTTGGTTTGCAGAATAGACTGTGGTCTCGTCTGAGGGTCAGGGAGGTCTATTTAGAGGTCTGAGAGATTGCCTGGAGGTCTGAGGGACTTGTTTTGGGTATGAGGGACTGAGAATGTTGTCTGGGAAAGTGATTGGTTGGGAACCAGAAGCACAAAGGGGAATGAATGAGAGGCAGGGGTCTAAGAAGGCCTTTCAGCCTCTCAGGGGAAGGACATGGAAGGTCTTAGCAGTGGTTAGCTAAATAGATAGATTAAACAAGAAATGAAATGGAAAAAAACACTGTGCTTACCTCTTGCTTGCTAATTGAAGAATGGAAAAACCTATTATTGGAGCTGTTGAAGGACCTGTAAATAGAGCTATTGCTTGGAGCTATTCTTGCAAGATCCTTGTAGCTACTGGTGTTGTTGTACAAGGGGGAGGAGAAGAAAATACGAATGCAAAAGCATCAAGAGAGTTCCGTTCATGGGGGGCCAGAGAATGGTTGCAGAGAATGGTCTTGAAGGCTGTCGATGCCGGTAGAACCGCCGATGTCGGCTGCATAATGACCGACGTCGGTGACCGAAGAATGGGGATAGAGGCTAAAATTAGCCTCTATCTGTTCTTGCATGCTGCTAGGTTAAGGGGCTATGGGAAAACGGTCAAGGGAGGCATAAATGGACACGAGAGGAAGGATAAAGGGGAGATTTGGGCAATAGAGGCTAGGAGAGAGGTGGGGGGATCCAAAGAGGGGATCCAAGGTGGCATGGGTGAGGTGGAAGAGGGCCAAATATTTAAAATATTTATTTATTTTAATTTGATAAATGGAGGGGGCTAGGACAAGGGTTAGGACATGGGCCAAGGGGGGCCAAGGGTGAAAGATGATCTAGGGGGGTAGACACAATTTTAGTGTCTACATTTGCCCCTTTTTGTCTTGTTGGTTGTTCTTGATGAACTGCAAGACAAAAATAGGAGTTGGTTGCCCCAGGTATGGGATGAGGTGTTCCCCCCTCAAATCAAGAGTCGAGGGAAGGGAACCTGAGATCGAGTGTCAATTTGACAGAGAGATGGATAGAGAGAGGGTGAGTGTGAATGCTAAAATAGTCATGATTACGTGTATACCACTTCACAAGATGGTCAGGTCAAATTATTGCAAGTCGAGGGTCAAGGAGTGCCAAAATTGAAATAACTGGGCCCCAGCATTTGGTCGTAGATGATCAGGTTATTCAATCTAAGCTGAAGCTCTAATGGTCATCATGTTCCAGATATCTCAGGCTCAGGAAGTGCTCCTAGGAACACGAAAATGCCACAAGTAGTGGGATCAACCAGCTTGCAATCCTATACTTGTGAAGGTCATAAGTAGTCTACACACAATTTTGCTAACCATTTGTGAGGTAGCATACATGCAAAAACAATCAAGGTAAAGTCGTCTTGGAAGTGGTCACGGTCACAGGAGATGGTCATGATCTCCAAGGTTTGATGGCCGATGGATGGAGGCAAAAGTGATCTCAAGTGTGCCCCAGGGGGCTAAGAGGACTTGGTCTGGAGAACTGACTGATTGGGGGCATGATTATAGGTAATGAGGAGGTTTGAAGTATGTCGACATCGGTGAAATAACTGACGTCAGTAGACCAAAAGGACCGATGTTGATAGAAATTGGCTAACATCGGTAGATTAGGGAAAAAAGGTGCCAACGTCGGCAGCCTGCCAAATCTGACAAAACTAGATTGGCGGCCCACCAAAAGTCATTTGTGATTTTGTTAACTGAGAGAAAAGAGCTCTGGAGCCAAGTGAGTGAAAGTGACACTAGGTTGACCGAGGTGCAGTGTGAGGGGTCAGAGAAACATTGGTGGAGAGAGAGAGGCACGTGGAGAGAGATTGGAGGCTGTAGAGACGTTTGTGGGCCAGGAGGAGATTACAAAGAGAGAGAAGTAGAGGAGATGGCAGAGGGGAGTAGAGGATCCATGGGGGGTCCACCACTAGTGGCACCCATCGTGCCACCATGCCGATGATGTGGAGACGAGGTAGGAGGGTCTCTGAGCCCTATTTGGTTGATTTTTGTTTTGATTTGATTTTTGAATTTTTGGTTGCTTTAGGCAGAAATTGAGGGGGGAGAGTAACTAAGAAGGTGGGTAGGGGGTCTAGGATAGATTAGGGATGATTTAGGAGTGATTTGGGGGGGTTGGGGAGTCCACATGGGGAAGCCCTAAATTTAGGGCTCACCCTGTTCGGCCTTAAGGCCGAACCAGTCACCGACATCGGTGGGTTCACCGACGTTGGCTGACCAGTGACCGGCATCGATCACTAACTTGCCGATGTCGATCACTAAGTGACTGACGTTGGTTATATGAGTGCCATCGTTAGCACGCTAACTGATGTTGGTGGCTGCCTGGTCAGAAAGGGTGGTGAAAAATGGTCAAGTCAAAAGGTCAAAGCTACGCCAAGGGCTTCTTAGGTGTTGAGTTAGGCATAGATGGTTAGAATGGTTGGTCAAATAGGAAGAGTAGGAATAGTTTTAATATGAGATTGATTGTTGATGGATGCAGACAAGGCAGACTCTGATGCTGTAGGATCACTTCCTAACTTTACTGATGTGGATATGCAGAGGTGTGACGGTCGAGGAGTGGGTGTAGATGAGTGTGGTGGGGCTAGGCGGGTTGAGACGCTACTACAAAGTGGTGAGGGATGTGAGCCTCATGGTGGCATTGATCAAGCAGTGGGACCATGCCACCAACACCTTCCACCTTCCCATGGGTGAGATGATGGTCATGGTCAAGGATGTGTACCAGATTTTTTGGCTATCGATACATGGCGCTGACATCTATGCATGCTCAAGAGAGACACACAATATACACATGGTTATGCTGTTTGGGGAGCACATCATAGAGATGAGCTACCATTCAACCAATTTTGCTTATGAGCCTCTATACGTGGTGGATGAGGGCACACATCGGTTGGCTGTCTTGATGATGATTGGGATCACAGTCTATGCGTTACCAAATGCAGAGGGAGGCAGGTTCTTGGTCACCATGACTGGGGTTTTGATGGACATGCTAGAGTAGTAGATAATGTTCACCTGGGCACCCATCTTTTTGGCCCAAGTATACAAAGAGCTATGGGGCATCAGTCGGTGGCAATGGTATAGTCTGTGTAGGCCACCTTCTGCACTGTTGGGCATACGAGCATATCACGGTGATACGTTCTCTCGGCCTTCTAGTGGCTATCCAGTTCAGCTTTAGGGTTAGATTCAGGTGATGGCACGAGGTGATGGTGCAGATGCGGGTGGATGGAGTGGTCAGAGATATTGAGCACTACAGAGGGGTACTAGAGGCCCTGATTCTAGCAGACATCATCTAGAGACCATACTTGGTATATCCAACATTCAAAGATCAGGGAGAGCAGCTGGTCGAGACTCAGAGCATGCGATGGGTCAGAGGTAGGTGAGCTGGTGAGCTCGATAGGATCCCAATAGAGAGAGTATGGTGCCAGTATAGGCTACTATAGGATGTACCTCCTGTGTTCCTGCAGTATAGGTGGGATGATATAGAGGTGTCGCTCCCACTACTAGAGGAGACAGAGGGGCCAAATTTTGAGGACTTCCCGACAGAACTTGGGATAGCCAACCCAGGGTGTACAGAGGCCTACACAGCATGGTGGATAGGATGGTACATAGGTATATAAGTGGGTCCCCAGCCAGATCTGTAGGCTATCACCAGGGAGCGGGATACAACTTGCGAGGAGAGGGACACATCGCGATAGGAGAGGGATGTGGCACAGGCTCAGGTGACCATTTTTCAGGGATAGGTCATGGTTTTGTAGGGGTAGCTGGTGGGGGTGACAGGATAGGTTACAGAGATGATAAGTTGGGTGGTAGTGCTAACAAGGTAGGTCACTCTGTTACAGGGACAGTTGGCTGCAGCCCAGGCACAGGCAGTGGCAGGTTAGAGTTTTGGAGGGTAGGGCCCATTGCAGCAGCCATCTTAGTAGTTGGCATTTTTATAAGGGGTAGGACCATCGGTATTGGTGCAGTCAACATTTTCATAGTCATAGGGGTCAGTGCAGGGGATGGCAGTAGGTCAGATGGGTCCATCGTAGACTGTATCTATAGTTAGATACAATAATGCATTAGACGAGATCACATATTATGAGGGAGCCATTAAGGGGTTTCTTCAGATACAGTGATACTCAAATATGAGGGCAGAGCTGAGCCAGCAGTGGTCTATGTCACGGGTGATTGCTACAGATTCATGCAGATGGTGTAGATCAGAGGGGGGAGAGGATATAGCATCTTCCCAGCCACTGCCACCACAACCATAGGCACAGCCTTGAGGGCAGATTTTGTTGCTATGTATAAACCAGCCTACGAGATGATGATGTGAGATGTACTTGATTTTGTTGAGAGAGAGAGATGCACAAATTGTGATTGTATAAAACTTTGAGATATATATGATGAGACTATTTTGGATTATTGACATGAGTTATGAGAAATTGTATGGATGTGTTTAATGTTTATGGCACTTTGATTTGATGCATGTTTTGATATGATGTGTATAATGATGATGCTATGATGTTATGTTTGTGATTATGATGACTAATGTGATGATGAATGTGATGATTATGATCAATGATATGGATGTAAATGATTAATGCTAATGATTATGAAAATAGGTGATTGTTTGTGATGTGATTGGCAGGTGACGAAAAAAATGTGATGGAAGAAATGCGATGAAGGAATGGCCAAGCTAACCCCAGAAGACCCCATGTCAACTGAGTGCTTCCTATATAGCCCCTTTCGTTAGGGCCTCAGGCCTATGTAGTTCTCCCAAAGAGGGAGGAAGAGGGTCGAAGTGATTGATTGGTTATGGTCGAGGTCAAGGTAAAAGTCATGGTCAAATAAAAGAAGGTTTGTCCATCAGAGAGATGAAAAAAAAGAGGTGGGTGAGCTAACCCCAAAAGACATCATGTCATCTGAGTGCTACTTACATAGCCTTGGTCTTAGGGCCTTAGACCAATGTAGTTCAGACTAGTTGAGAATATTGGTCGATGATTGGTTTGGTCATGTGTCGAAATGATGAGGAGAAAAAGATGTTACAACCCTTTCCAAATGGTGTATGCTGTAACATTGGTTGAGGGGTCTTTCATCCCTAGCAATTTTCCATATTCGTGATGGATGCATGCTAAAAATGAATTGAGGTCTATTTATGCTTCAGCAAGTATTGGTTTATGCTTAACATAAATTGTGTAGTCCATAGTTTCCATGTGTATTGGTATCCATAGAAACTAGTGTGAATAGGTTATGTGAGTGGTCTGAAAAGAGTCGAGTTGATTTGATTTGACAAATGATGAAGTTTGAATGTGACCAAAGTGTAAGCAAAAAGTGAAAGGCATAATTGCCCTTTCATTGACAAGGACCAGAATGATAGCATAGATAGGGGTTGTTAGAACAAAGAGCCCCATTCATGCATTGCGTCGTTGACCATGGTTGTGTTAGAACAGTAATCAAATCACTTTGACATTAAAGTGAGCTTGAAGTCCCTTGAGCAGGTGTTATGATAGGAGGAGGATAGGGTAACCCATTTTAGAGCAGAGATAACCTTGCCCTTTTTTATAGGAGACCCTGAGACAACTACAAGCCAAGTCCATGACCCTTTTTTTTTTTTGGTGCAGACTGATCAATGCGAGAAGTCTACATAGAGATGTCATTTGCTTTGTGGTCATTTGTGAAGCTGATCAATGCGGGAAGCTTCTAAGAAAGATTGTTATTTGTAGCAAGATTTAGTCATAGCCATCCTTCGAGGGAGTGGTCTATATTTTTGCTTTATATAAGTTTGAATAGCTATCCTTCGAGGGAGCAGTCTATTAGCTACAGTAATGATAGTACAACTATCCTTCGAGGGAGCAGTCTACTTTTTTATTTGACTGGGTGACCTTGGATATGTTTTGACATCTCAATTTTTTTTGACAAAATTTGGAGTCATGGACAAGACTATAGAAGTTCAAGGGCTCCCTTTTATTAGGACAAAGCATCCATGCATCATAAAAGGGTTATAGAGGATTTGTTTAGGGGAATAGGGTTGAAAGGAATGAGGATTAGGAGGACGAGGATTGCTCAAGGGATGAGCTCAAGTTAAATGTCAAGTGGATGAGTACTTGACTAACAGTAGAATGGTCACAGATGTAAGGCATTAAGAGGCTTAGGTTTTGGCCATCCATCAAGAGAAGACAGATGATAAGTCCCTGACCCATACTTGTGCGTGATGATGAAAGGTCTGAGCCAGTTAGGGGCAAATTTGTCTCGTTTACTTCGCTCCATATTGGTGACATGCTGGTGATGATTAAGAAGTGGGTTGATGTGGTCGCTAATTTATCAAGACTGGTCGAGGGGCGGGTCGAGATTGGTGTTTGGTCATGATTAAAAGGTTGGTTGATGATTGGTCAAGGTTTGGTTGATATGTTTGGTTGAGGCTTAATCGAGGTCTAGTTTGATGATTTATTGAGGTCATGGTTGATGTGTGATTGATGTTTGGTCGAGGTCATGATAGGCAGTATAAAGTCAAACTCCCCCCAGCCATTTGGTGGTAGGAAGAATGTCTAACACCCAGTGCAAATGATTAATGGGTTAGATGAATGAGATGGAGAGAAGATGAGGAGGAGAGACTTGGGTACCCCACCTAGTTGATAGGTCAGGGGTTTCCAAGCGAATGGTGTTTAGGCATTGAAAAAGTTAGGAGGGATGGAAACCACCGACTCTGTAGGTAAAGGGGGAGGAATTTGTGAGCTTGGAGGAGATTGGTCAATGGTTGGCTCGGGGCAAAGGTCTGTAGAGGCCTGAGTGGGGTCGTGATATCCTAGGCCATACCATTTCTTGGCATCATCATCATTGAGCGGCTCGATGGACTGATGGGAGCCTTGCTCATAGCGTCCAAAACTAAAACCCTTCCATACACACTTATAAAGGTAAGTGTGTGCAAAGGCGGGGTTGCCAAGAAATGAGAAGTCTGATGTGAATGGTTGGGGTGAAGAGAGAGGGTTGCCATCAGTAGGAGCTTGATTGAGCCCCCCATAGACAAGATTGGTTCGGAGATGAGAAGGACCATAAGGCACGACCATTTCGATCTGATGGTCATAATTGGGGCTATGGTGAAGGCGTCCATACTCTTGCAGAGTTTGGAACATGTCTAAGGTTAGCAAGCGATATTCCCCAAGTGAAAGTTACTAGAAGATGTCTTCCAAGGGGTCTTTGGTAGTCACTTGAAGAGGAGGGGTGAGGGCGACCGCTGGTTACAAACTGGTTGAAGCTTCCGCAGATGGAGGCAGTGCCAGGGTTGATGGCTTGATAGGAATGAGGATGTCATTTGGACGGTAGGTTGTGTTACAAGTTTTGAAGGGTGAAGGGTCAGTGGGAATGGTGTGGACTTGCTCGTCGTGCTCAAATTTCACACAACGGTGCAGGGTGGAGGAGACACAAGCCATGGCATAGATCTAGGGTCGGCCCAGCAACATGTTGTATTGAAACTCTCCTTCGATGATATAGAAGAGCTCTAGGACTATGCGTGGACCAATGTGAATGTGAAGGACGACTGTGCCAATGGTCGTGGCAATGGTGTCATTGAAGGAGCACAAGATTGTGTCAATTTTGGAGACACAATTCTTGGGAAGAGCCAACTGATCAAAATGGCAAAGGCAATTAAGGCCAATTTCAACTCTTTTAACCTATTTTTGATTACAAAATATGATTTTGGGCTCAATTTCCCCCCACATCATCATGAATTGAGCCAATTAGTCAATTGAGGAAATGAGTGATGTGATTTAGGCCAAATTGAGCCCTATGAACATAATTATTACTCTAAATGATGTTAATTAAGGATAAATTAATTTGTTTAGGGTTTAAAATTTAGGTTTTAAGGTCCAATCATGAAGTCAATTGAGGATAATTTCATCTTGTTGAACCTATTTTTGACCATAGAATGTGTTTTTGGGTTTGATTAGCCCCTATTCCATCACATATAGAGATAAATAGTCTATTGGGGAAGTTGGTGGTCTAATTTGAACCAAATTGAGCCCTATAGACCTAATTCTTAGTCTAAATAAGGTAATTGGGGCTCAAATGATTTGTTTAGGGTATTAAGTGTTTAAAATTTATGGTTTAGGGTTTTTAGGGCTTTGGGTTTTAAGTTCTAGTTTTGAGGGTATAAGGTCAAAGAGATCAAGGTTATAGTGTTAAGAGTTTAGGTTATGTGTTTTTTTGTATACATCCAAGACTGCATATGTGGTAGCACTGCATACATAGTTTAGTTAGTGGTAAAAAAACATTTAGGTCAATATCCTTTTTTTGGATCAAGATTTATGTCCCCTAGGTGCTCTACTCTATTTTATTTTGTATGCTGCAGGTCTATTTTTTACTAATTTGATGCATGTCCCAACCCTAAAAATTAAAAAACTTTGTCTACTCATGGTTGACTAAAGAGTTCATGTCTATTTTTTAATAATTTGATTCTTGTCCTCACTTAGTACTGCACATCAAGCAGGTCTAATTTTTAATAATTAGACTATTGTACCCCCCTCTAAAGTTGACTACTTTGTGCAATCATGGGTGATGGATTTCATAATAGAAAGAATAAGTTAAAGTGAAAAACATTGGAGGAATTACAAGTGTAGATAAAAATCAAAGGTAGCGAATGAAAAAACTTCATACAAGTAAGTATATTATCCCTAATGAATTGAATGCCATAAATAATGAATAAATTAACATTGATTTATACCAAATTATAATGCAAGTCCACATTCAAGTTTTACATTTTTAAATTTTGATGATGACGATGATGATGATAAAATGCATGATGATGCAAATTGCATGGAAATACCAATTTGTAAAAGTAACAATCAATAGAACACTATGGGAACACCATTGAATGAAGAAACTAGTAATGAATAAAATAATATGGATACACTAAATCAATCAAATTTACCAGTATGAACACCTCTTAGAATTTTCAAAATAAGACCCATGTATGTAATTAAAATTGATGAAAATATTTTGAAACTAATGCCTAAAAAAATGTCTTGGCATCATATGAGAAGAAAAGCTCCAAAAATTTGGGACTTGCACTTTCATAAATTAAATGAAACTCAAATATGCCATTTTTTTGTTACATTTATGAAAGTGATTAAGATGAGACCTACAAATAACACCCTAGGACTAACAACATCTAATATTGATGGTTTAAACAAGGGAATTGTTGAAAATTTTCATAATGCATACCATCAAGTAGGTGTGAATAAATGTACCAAAGATGGAAACACTACCTAACATGTTAATACAACTTTTGTGATAAGTTGTCAACAAAGAATAAATGATTGATTAGACAAACAAGTTGAGGATTACACATAAAAAAATAATAATAATGGAAGCAATTGGGAGATTTAGAAGACTTGATGTTTTTTATTACAATGACTTGTGGGCAATCGATAGTAGAATCCCATGAAAAGATAAGTTTGTAGCTGATGTCATAAAATATTTACTTTTAAAATTTTGGAAAGATAAAAAAAGGGTATCACCTAATATTAGAGATGCAGTGAAAAGAAGAGTTGGTTCTCGTAACCATAAACCACATCCTAAAAAGTTTTTAGATATGAATAAAACACAATTGTACTCTAATTTTTTAAAAAAACATCCACATATTTCTATTAATCAAAGATATTTTGAAATTTCCAAACCCTTCTATGTGAAAAATAATCACGCATACACTACTTGTTGTAGGCAACATGTTGAATTTTTGATGAATTATGATATTTTTCATCATGTTCATTGTACCTTTAATAATGACAACATTTTTTAGGAGTGTGGATTGGAAGCCCCACCAAAATTAGTATGTGAATTTATTTCGTCTATTTTTTGTGAATGACGAGATGTACAGTTTTTTTATAATAAGGCATGTTTGGATGGAACTTGCAGCATTTGTGGTGGATTTACAAAATTGAAAAAATGTACCCATGAAGAGAGTACACATGGAATTGGACAAGAATTTTTTGGTTTTAGTAAATATAAATCTATGACATCAATTAAAATATTGAAAAGAATCTAAAAGGTGTGAGTTTGTTACAGAACAAATACCTATTTCTAATTTTATAGATAAATTCAGGGAGAAAATTATATATTATTATGCAAGGCACACACATAGAACTTAATGTCTAAATGAACAACTAAATTTAATTAAGGACACATTCCCACTTGGTACTATTATTTTAGTAGTTAACTTTGTAGATAATAACATTACAACCACAAAGAGAGATTTAGTCACAATACTACCATTTATTACAAGTTTCCCTTTTTGTGCATATAGTATTCATGCATTCACCTGACAATATAGAGCATGATAAAAAACTATTAAGGGAGTACCACTTCTATGTCAGTGATGATCAAACACATTATTAAGAGTATGTGCAAGGTTGTTTTCATATATTTTATGGCAAGTTGAGTGAAAGAAACATTACTTTCAATCAAAATTATATCTAGTCAAATAATTGCACATCATAATTTAAAAATACATGAATGTTCTACTGGATGAGCAGGATGCATGTGACCACTGGTGTACAACATATTTGGAATTATAGTGAAGTGGGACATGGAAAAGGAGAACATGATTGTGAAATAACATTTCTCAAAATATCACTTCAAAGAGAGTATTTTAAGTTTGAAGAGAATGCTAATTTGGCAAATGCAAAAAACATAGTTTAATGGTGTAATGAAATTATGGGCCATGGTGCTAAAAAAAAGTCCATTGTTCATAGATTTTTTTGGCTGATGGAGGATGAGAGATTACCAAGGTATGATATTTTATGATAGTAATAGGATTGAGTGATCTACACTCATTTATTAACTCAAGCACAAGTTCTTGGATGGTTCATATGAGGCACATGGCATGCTTTTGTTTTGCATGGATTGAGTTTGTTTGGAATGAGTGTGATTGACAAGAATGGGTAGATGAATGGAGTTGTAGGCCTCTATTTCTAATTGAAACTTATCAAGTTACACCAACATTGCAAATTACAGATATGACATTGTCATCTGACTTTGACTATGTATTTGATCTAATTAAACTAGGTACCATTTGATTAACATGTGTTTCATGTAATAAATTTTGTAAATATATCAATAGATCATGTTCATAAATCATGTTTTATTTTGTGATACAAGTCATGTTTATTTAGTTACTATATATGAGGATAACAAGGAGGAGACAAACTACTACTTATGTTCATATATAGAGGAAAAATAGAAATTGACATATACAATCACAAATGGAGAAAAAATTCACTATCCTATTGGGTTTGCGGTAGTTATTGGAAAATGATTTCAATACTATCCTATCAAAAAATTTAATGTATGGTTTTTTTAATATTAAAAAGTACATAAGAAGATACTCCACTATTCAAATTTGGTTATTGAAACAAATGTTTAGTTACAAAGATATAAGGGTAAGCCATTAAAAATGACTAAAGAGAAGGTTCATGAATTTGATCATGAATCAATTCTTGATACTATAAAGAGTAGAGCTGATCCTAGTGGTTCCTTAGATTGAAATCCTAAGGTATGTTGACTTCTCAAATGTAAATGTGTTTACTTTTATCAAATTTTATTTATTTTTTAGGTATTAGATACAAATTTCAATTTAATTACATATTAACATATTTTTTGTAGGTTAGTGGTGCCAAATTAGCTTCCACCTTCATGTGGTTGGCTCCATTAGTATAGAATTCCATGTTCTTGAAGTTAAGAGAAGATTT
Source organism: Torreya grandis (assembly GCA_037957365.1). Taxonomy (NCBI): domain Eukaryota; kingdom Viridiplantae; phylum Streptophyta; class Pinopsida; order Cupressales; family Taxaceae; genus Torreya; species Torreya grandis. The sequence goes on along the minus strand of JARHVA010002699.1, from coordinate 27,551 downwards.
TGATTCATGTAGATGACTGACCATTTTACCTTTCCATTCATGTAAATCATTCCACCTTCACATGGTTGGAACCATTAGTAGATAAACATCTTGCATCTAGGGACAAGTGGTCTTGAGGCCTGAATGGGTGCTCCATCTCCTAACTAGGTGTATTCGGATGCCAAGACAGTTACATTTTAAGACTGATCACTGAATCTCCTACCATAAATTTGTTGATGCTTTTCAATTTAAGAGATTTAGGGTTCAAGAAGAGGGATTTGACATGCATGTGATAGTTCTTTTAGTTCGTGGATACAACTTACAATTTCTATTTATGGTTGTACAAGGTTCGCTTAACATACACCAATTTTTCCTTGTAGGGACAAGTGGTCTTGAGGTTAGAATGGGTGCTCCATCTCCTAACTAGGTGTACTCATATACTAGGAATGTAGTCCTAGAGGGTAATCCCCACCCTTGACATGGTGTTGAATTTAGTTTTCACCCATGAGACCCAAGTGATAGAGATCTTACATTATGGATTGCATCTTGCATCTAGGGATAAGAGGCCTTGAGGCTAGAATGATTGATTCATCTCCTAATAGGGCATACTCGAATGCCATGAATGTAGTCCTAGAGGATAATTTCTATAGAGAGGATTACAAAGCAAGTTAGACAAATATTAGTCCATAAATCATGAAAAATGCATAAATAACTAACTAACTAAGCCTATCTATTCCTATAGGAATTACAAAGGATATCAAGAAACAAATGAAAGAAAGCAACATCATATTACCTTCCCAAATGGATTCACCATACCCATGTGGCTCAAAATCATGTTCTCCCTAGATTAAGCATCCTTGTATTTATCAAAAAAGGTGTCAAAATCCTCTAATGCCTCAAGAACACTCCATAGAACCTAGGTTCATGATTCCAAATCACTAAAATAACCTATCGATGAAGCTTGCAACTAATTTTAAAGTTCTATTGCCAAGGATTGTGGAGACAATTTTGCATAATAATTTTGCATAAATCAAGCTTAAAATTCATGTCCATGGCCTCTCTATTTATAGATTTTTAAGATTGGTCAAGATCAACCATGACCATCCATCTCAAGATTGAGATGTGTGGCCATGGATAATCCTAATATTTATAATTAAACTCATAAATATCTTCAATATAAATAAGCATTAAAGAGGCATGGGAGGCATTAACTAGGCATGGGTTGTTAGGGTGTGGAGAAGAAGAGGATGCTGAAGAACTAGAAGAACCGACGTCGATAGCATGACCGATGTCGGTCAGATGCAATGCAGAAGGAAACTGGTGTCGGTAGCTAGGTGGCTGACGTCGACAGCACTAGGCAAGCAGGGACCGGCGTCAGTCGCCTGTGCATTCCAGAATTGCGATTGACAAACAGTCAGTTAAGTGAAGCAAGTGTTTGCATGTCAAATGACTAATTATAGTCACGAGCTGCATGTCTAATTATTTTAGTTAGATTTCTATTTTTGTAACCATGGGATTCTATTTAAAGACTCATGAGGCATGTATTGTAATTACCAAGAAGGCAAGTAAATGCATTGAAGCAAGCAAGGTCAAAGAGATCTACAGGTGTAAGGTCAAGGAGATCAGCTGAAGCATTCAAGGAGGGATAATAACTCAGGCTATAGAGTTGTTGTGTTGAGCAAGAGAGAGAGGGAAGAAGGTCTTGAGGTGTGGCAAGCCTTTGAGGTGGAGGAAGAAGTGGCATCTTCCTTATTGTATTTTCTTCTAGTAATATTTAATACAAGGGTGTGTATTGTCTCTAAAATTCTTTGTTGTCTCAAGTTTCTAGTTACTTTATCATTCTGGTATAATTCTGTGTTTAATTGCTTATAAGAAAGTAATCAGTTGTGCTTTCATTTGATAAGGGGTCTCCTAACAGTTGGTATCAGAGCTACGGTCTGCAGGGAGCAGGTTATTGTTTTTTGATTACAGGTCATTCACAGGGTTTTCTGATTGAGTGGGAGTTTAGCAATGGTAGAAGAAAGTAAGCTAAGAATGGAGAAGTTTAACGGCAAGAATTATCAACACTGGAGGATGCAGATTGAGGATTATCTGTATCAGAAGGATCTGTACTTACCATTGGGTGGGGTTGCATGCAAGCCCACAGATATGAATGATGAATAATGGAGTGTTCTTGATCGGAAGGCTCTCAGTTCCATAAGGTTGAGCCTTGCATGGTCTGTGATTTCTAGCTTATCACAGTGCAAGACAATGGAAGAGTTGATAAAGTCCTTGGCGAATTTATACGAAAAGCCCTCGGCTTCTAATAAGGTATATCTTATGAAATAGTTATTTACTTTGCAAATACAGGAAGGTGGATTGATACATACTCATCTCAGTGATTTCCATGGTTTGGTAAACCAATTAGCTTTAGTCAATATTGTTTTTGATGATGAGGTAAAGGCTCTCTTGATTTTATGTTCTTTGCCTGAAAGTTGGGACAATTTGGTTATGGCAGTAAGTAATTCTGCATTTGCTTCTAAAATCTTAAAAGTTGATGATATTGTGAGTGTGATCTTGAAAGAGGAAATATGCAAGAGAAGCACAGGTGAATCATCAGGGAATGCTCTAAGTGCAGAAAGCAGGGGAAGGTAAAGGGAGAAGGTTGAGCAAGGGAAATCAAGGTCAGGAAGGAGATCCGAATCCAAAGGTGTTACCTGCTAGTTTTGTGGAAAGAAAGGACATACAAAGGAGTGTTGGTTGAGAGATAAAGAGAATCAACATGCAGGTATTGAAGAAGCAAAGGATGCAAATATTGTGGTACAGGATGCTCTCATACTTTCTTTAGATAGTCAGGAAGGATCATGGATTTTAGATTTTGGTTCATCTTTTCATGCATCCCCAAATAGAGATTTGTTCCATGAGTATGAATAGGTAGACTTTGGAGTGCTCTATTTAGGGGATGGTACACCTTGTCAGATAGTTGGCAAAGGGAAAGTGCAGCTGAGATTGCAGATTGACAACACATGGGTGTTGAAGGAGGTCATGCATGTCCCGATTTTGAAGCAGAGTTTGATTTCTGTAGGAAGGTTGGGTGATGAGGGATGTGCAATAACCCTCACAACAAATTCTTGGAAGGTTACCAAGGGTGCACTTGTTCTAGCAAGAGGTAAGAAAGTAGATACTCTTTATCTGTCTACTTGTATTGTTGATTCTACTTCTGGTTTATCTACTTCAGCTGTAGATTCAAATATGTGGCTTAGTAGGCTTGGTCACATGAATAAGAAGGGAATGGACGTTCTTGATTCAAAAGGTATGTGTTCAGATTTGGAAAGCATAGATAGAGTTCATTGCAAAAAAAGGAAATTTGATGCTTTTGATAGGAACAAAGAAGCCTTGGTGTTTACAGAGGAGATGAAGGACAGAGATCAGTCACAGGGGCTGAATAAATCTGAGTAGGGTAGCATGGACAGAGGTTTGATCCAAGATGGGCTCGTGGATGAAAAATTCATCACTTGAAAAAAAACATAGGTACCGACGCCAATGCTCCCATGGCACCGACATCAGCCAGACAGAAACTGACATCGGTCATGTGCAGACCAGCAGGGTCGGTAGGTCGGGCAGGAGAAGTTCAACATTGGTCATCAGGACCGACATCGGCAGGGGTGACGCTGGCATCGGCCAGGGAAACAATGTCGATAGTTAGGGTTAGTGTAGGGAACCGACATCAGTCGGGAGTAGACTGGGAGATGGCTGAGATCGATCACTGTAACAGATGATGGGTGGACAGCTAGCTATCAAGGAGTCTCAAACACCCATATGGAGGTCAAAAATGGTAAGTGAACCTCATATTCATTGTTTACCTTCTTTATATTGCTTATTGATAGTAAAGAACTAGGAAGATGGAAGAAGTAATGCAGGTAGAATCTAGAAATAGTGGGAGCTTGACATGGATGAGGAGTGTGAGTCCTTGGAGTAGAACCAAACAGGTATTTGTTGGTAGAGTTGTCAGCTGGAAGGAAGCACTGGATAGAGGGATGGATTCCCATATTAGAGAAGAGAGTGGATGGACATGTGAGATAGAAGGCTATGGTATATGGTCTTGATTAGGCTACGAATAATGGAGGTTTGACCATTGTATTTATCTTTACCAGGTTGGATAATATTAGCTACATTATCCTGTTACTGTATTGTGTTACTTGTTGTAGGGGTATCATATACAGGGAGTTTTCTGAGCTAAGGGTAGAGTTGGCTCAGAAGTATGTCATGAAGAATTTAGGAGCAACAAAATTCTTATGGCATAAGTGACAGGTATAGCATCACAGGTATGTGTGGTGGTTGGTCTTCAAGAGTGACTTTGAAGAGGGATACAAAGCCAAAAGAACAAAATAGATGGTGTATAGGTACAGGTATAGTAGCAATTGTTTATCTCCAAGTGGGAGATTGTTAGGGTGTGGAGCTAAAAGCTTCAACTATTTGAAGACACAAAGAAGAGGATGCTGAAGAACTAGAAGAACTGGCATCAACAGCATGACTGATGTCGATCAAATGCAGCGCAAAAGGAAACTGGCATCGGCAGCTAGTCGGCTGACGTCGGTAGCACCAGGCAAGTGGGGATCGGCGTCGGTCGCCTGTGCATTCCAGAATTGCTATTGATGAACAGTCAGTTAAGTGAAGCGAGTGTTTGCATGTCAAATGACTAATTATAGTCACGAGCTATGTGTCTAATTATTGTAGTTAGATTTCTATTTTTGTAACCATGGGATTCTATTTAAAGACCCATGAGGCATGTATTGTAATTACCAAGAAGGTAAGTAAAAGCATTAAAGAAAGCAAGGTCAAGGAGATCTACAGGTGTAAGGTCAAGGAGATCAGCTGAAGCATTCAAGGAGGGATAATAACTCAGGCTATAGAGTTGTTGTGTTGAGCAAGAGAGAGAAGGAAGAAGGTCTTGAGGTGTGGCAATCCTTTGAGGTGGAGGAAGAAGTGGCATCTTCCTTATTGTATTTTCTTTTAGTAATATTTAATACAAGGGTGTGCATTGTCTCTCAAATTCTTTGTTGTCTCAAGTTTTTAGTTACTTTATCATTCTGGTATAATTATGTGTTTAATTACTTATAAGAAAGTAATCAATTGTGCTTCCGTTGGATAAGGGCTCTCCTAACATGGGTGACCCATAATTTTGATATTTTATGCACTTATGGCTTGATGGATTCCATCCCATAGATGATGTCATTAGGTGATGTAGTTATTCAAAATCAATTTCCAATAATGAGATATTCAAAAATATATATATGGAATTCTTACTTAAGTTTCTTAAATTGGATTAATTAGCTTAAGTAAGTTTAATCAAGTTTAGTGCAATTCTTTAGAAATTGGTGCATAATTAATTAAAATGGTCAAGAAGTCATATTACTAGATATTAATTTGATTGGAGAGGAATTGGAAGGCAATGTTACATGTATTGGAGTCAAGATGATCTGATCAAAGTTAGCTAGCCCATAAAATTCATTAACCTATTTAAAGATACTTTGAAATAAACTGACACTTGTAAGTGACAAGGTCTAACCATTTAGGGTGTTTTATGTATTTTGACCTAAAATGTGCATTTAAGTGCAATTCAAGTAAGATTAACAATTTTAACACAAATGGTGTTAGGAATTAGATGTCTACATTTTCCCCCTATTTGAGAAGGCATAATGAGACATTCAGGTGAAGTGATGTCTTTTTAAAGAAATGAGTTGTCAAGAAGAAATTGGAATAGACCCATGATGCCCACTCAAGAGGACATACTAGGATGAAATAAAAGGATGGAGTCTCAAAAAGAGAGAGAAAGTGAGAGATTAACCCATGGAATAGATCACATCTAAATGATCTGATGCTTGCACATGTGATTACCATCAATAATCAAAATATAATTAGAGGTATAATAGGCCCTAGAGATGGGAGTAATGGAAAAGATATAATCCATAAATGTAATGGGCATGCTTTAAACATACCCAATTTGAGAATACAAGCTACACGCTTACACCATTGATCAATCTTGAGACAAGTTGCACACTAAAATATTTCCATCATGGGCTTTAATGTGGAGAGCTTGGAATTAGAGGAAAAGAGAGACATTTCTACTTCAATAAGGGAAGCACCACTAGAATAGGGTCTCTAAAGAGAATATAATAAGTACTCCAATAGAGCAGATTTAATTGTGATAAAAAAGTTTTGCCCCAAGTGGGAGAATTGTGATCATTCATAAAGAATAAATAATGATTTTTCCCCTATAGAGATGATTTGATTCATATGTGGTTTAGATGTTGTGCCCTATCATGGGCAATTGGAAATAAAAATAGCTCAAGGATATAATAAAAAAGATAGGTTAAAGCGAGTAGATGCAAACTTACATGTGATGGTTTAATGGCTTATAAATCCATATAAAACCAAGCATATGAGAATGCAAAAAGTGATGAGAGAGATGAAAATTAAAATGGATCTATCCAAGCTAACCTCAATATAAATTGAGCATTTCCTACATAGTTCTATAGACTTATTTTCCAATATGAACTTGAGGCCAATGTAGTTCACCCAAGTTTGGGAGAGAATGGAATGAGGAATGATGAAAAATGACCAAGAATTGATTAGAGTCATAATGTATATAAAGAGATGCACATCTAACCATAGATAAATAAGCCTAAAATGCATGTTACTGAAAAGCCTAATTCCATATCATGAGCCTAGGTTTTGCAAAGTGTTCTTGAGAATCGTTCATCAGAGTTGATGTTGACGTTAAGACTGTGAGACCTAAACACAAAGAGCTTGCTATAGAAAAATAAATTAGGCATCGTAAGTATTAATGACTTAAAATGACATATGATTCAAATTGTGTTGAGATAGTTCAAACGTGAATACCTATAACTAAGGATAATGGTAAAAAAATGACCAAAACTAGAGTTATAGTGATTTACATTTAAACAAAAAATCAAAGACAAAGAAAAAGATAAACATAAATTAACCTAAACTTGAAATCAAGATATGATCTTAAGTAGGAATAAAATGTTTTAAAACAAAAATCAAGAACATCTTAATGACATGAGACCAAACTATGAATATTCAATATCCATGTGAATCATTGAGACATTCTTGAGCATAAAAGAGAAGCAAAATAAAATAAAAAAATAAGACACCAACAATAATCAAATAAAAAAATGGTCCAAGAACAATGTAATAACATAGGATCAAGATATAAACAATCAAGATCTATGTGAATCATCAAGATGTTTGAAACACAAAAGAGAAAAGCAAAAACAATAAAGGAAACACAAGACCAAGATGAGACAAGAAGTAATAAAAAGAGAAAAGGAGAAGAAATAAAAGGAGAGGTGTGAAATCATAACAAAACACCAAGAAAAATCAAATAAACACACACAAACAAAATCCAAGTTAGTGTGGTTTAAATACAAATGTTCATGCATGTGCAGTAGAGGTGTTACTTTCCACCACATCATAACAAAGAATAATGACATGACAATTATTGCCTAATTAAAGAGGAATAATGAAAGAAGAAATGGGGGAAGAGAAGAAAATGAAGGGGTTGGTCGAGCTGACTCCAAATGTATAAAACAAGTAGACGCTATCTACAAAGTTTTATGGATGCATGTTCCAACATGAACTTTAGGCCAAATGTAGTTCTCCCAGGAAATGGGATAGAAAAAATGATGATCAGACTAGCATGATTAATGTTATATAATAAATGGAAGATACGACAAACAAACAAGAATGGTATGGTAAACAAGAAGCTAATGAGACAAAAAAGAATGATCTTTCAAAATGGCAAGTGCATGGGACAAGATGAAATGAACTGGTGTTATTGTGCTTACAAAATGGCAAGAGTGTAGCATGGTAGAATGGGAATGTACAAATGTAAAGAAGCATGAGATAATGTTTTTTATTCTTTTGTGGATTTTGTTCTAATTTTTATGGTATTTTCAAAGTATTTCTAATGTTTTTGCTGTTTTTGAGATAAAATATGCACAAGGTGATACCATTTAGTTGAAGATATGCATGTCCTAAGAGTAGAGGTTCCAATAAGATAGTTAAACTAGCTACAATAACCCATGCTCACAAATCAGTGAGAGTGAGGATCTTGATAAAACAATAAAGAGTAGAAAATGTGATATAGAATAATGTGTAACCTGAAGTAAAAAATAAGTATTTGTATTCACCTATCTATAAGAATGTAGCAATGGTTTCAAACTAAGAAGATGTTTTTGTTTAATTATCTGAAGCTGCACAATTCTATCCTAGCTGAACTACTTTGTACAACTACTGCTGAGAATGTTCATAATGTCCATGAGACATAATCAAGATCACAATTCGTCAAGGGATAAAAAGTGTTCAAGCTTATAACATGCCTTAGACATAACAAATAATATGCTTCTTAAAGAGAGCAATCCAGAATGGGATGAAGAATGTGTTCATAGTTCCAAGGATTGAAAGCCTTTACTATCAAGAAACATGAAAAGTGGACTAGGGTAGTATAAAATGCATTCAAGGTAAGATAAAAGGGTGGGATAAAATTATGTCATCACAATTTTCCCCCAATTTAGGGGTCTTGTAGATAATGGTTCAAAGTTGTTCATGCGTAGAACATTTTAAGGTGTATGATGTTCATGGGCTCTAAAATTTCTTCACCATTAGGTTTATCTCATTGATATGCTCCTGATCCATAGGTTGCTATGACAATATATGGTCCCAACCAATTAGGCTAAAACTTTCTTTTCTTTTTGGTTCAACATTTATGCTATTCTATTTCTCTTTCAAAACTAAGTTACCAATCTCAAAATCTTGAGGGATTATGCATTTGTTGTAACTCCTCTACAGTCTATTTTGATAGGCTTACAAGTTTTATAGGGCAGAAAAATGCTTATCATCAAGAAGTTCTAGTTTTTGTAGCTGTGAGGCGCTATAGTCTTCATCATCTTCAATGTGTTATAGTGATATTATTAATGATGTGATCTCAATCTTGATCAGGATGTTAGCTTTAGTGCCAAAAATAAGGGAGTATGGAGTCGCTCCAGTTGGGGTGTTATGATTGGTTATATAAGCCCAAAGGGTAGGAAAGAGTTACAAGTGCCAATTACGGCCAGTATCATTGAAAATCTTCTTTAAGATGGAAAGAATGCTTTTATTTGATGCCTCAACATGTTCTTTTCCTTGTGGGTTATATGGAGTGGATTTCTTGTGCTTGATCTTGAATCTTGTACAAAGAGATTTCACATCTTGGTTCACAAAGGATCCACCATTATTAGATATAATATGGGCTAGGATGTCATATCAACAAATGATATGGTAATGAATAAATTTGGCTATTTGTTTACCAGTAACATAAGTGAGAGGAATGGCCTCAATCCACTTGGTAAATTACTCAATTGTAATTAAAATGTGATTATGGCCATTTAAAGATGTCAGGTTAATTTTCCCAATTAGATAGAGACCCCATGTTTAGAATGGCCATGGTGTTATAATCAGCTGAAATGGTAAAGAAGGTGCATGTTTTAAGTTGTCATGATGCTAACAAGGAACACACTTATTTACATAATTACAAGCATCTATCTCCATTTTGGGCCAATAATAGCCTATTCTAAGGAGTTTCTTTACTAGGACTACACCATTGGTATGGGCCCTACACATTCTTTTATGAACGTCCTCTAGTGGAAGCTTGGATTCTCTCAAAGATAAATAATGAAGAATCATTCCATCATATCCTTTACAATAAATCATGTCTCTAAGGAGGATATAACATGTTAAGTGATGAAGGAAGAGTTTTTGTTGGTTTTTGGAAAGGTCAGTGAGGAATACATGACTATGGAAATAGTTATAAAAATCTTGGTACTATGGTAGCTTAGGTGAGGGATTAGGATCAGAAATGGTGCATATCCTCTTTGAATCTACTAGAATATGTGTTGGTTGAAGAATATTTTCAATCAAAAACACATACTCTTTAGCACTATCATGCATTTTAATCATGGAACCAAGTGTTGCCATGGCATCAATAGATTTGTTGTTGACTCATGAAACTTAATCAATCTATAGAGATTTAAAATGTGTTTTGATGTTATCGATAGTTTGCTTGTAAAGAACAAGCTTTTCATCCTTTGTTTGATACTAGTCAATTATCTTATTTATGATTAGCTGTGAATCTCCATAGATCTTTAAGCTTTGAATATCCCATTTTATAGTAAGATGGATCCCTACAACCAATGCGTCATATTTGGCCATATTATTTATATAATGAAATTGTATATGGAATGCTTTAGGGACCAGATCCCCCTATGGTATGATCAATAATATGCTAGATCCAGACCCTAGGGATGTGAAATATCCATCAAAATAGAGCATCCACTATTCAAGTTCTTGTGATGCCTATTTTATCATCATGATAGAATCATCTAGAAGGTTAAAGTTTAGAGGTTGAGTGGCCTTAATAGGAGTTTCTACAAGTTGGTCAGCAAAAACTTGTCCTTTGATTACCTTTTGATTTTGGTACTCAATATCAAACTGACTAAGGAGCATAATCCATTTAGCCATGCATCCTTGAAGAACTACTTTAGATAAGAGAAACTTGAGAGGATCTACCTTGGTTATAACAATAATTTTGTTATTTGGCATATAATGTCATAATTTATGAGTGGTGAACACCATAGCTAAACATGCCTTCTAAATAGGCATATAATTATTTTCATAGGCTACCAATGTGTAGCTTAAATAATAAATAACATATTCCTTACCATGATCATCATGCTGAGCCAAAAGTGCCCCCAGTGCATGTTTTATGGTTGATATATAAAGAAGTAGTGCCTTTTGCTTGTGTTGGAAGTTGTAAGACTGATGGATTAGCCAAGTATGTTTTAAGCTTTGCAAATGCTATCTGAAAATATTCATCCCTTTGAAATGTTACCCCTTTCTTTAAGAGATGGGTAAATGGGTGGCACTTATCTACCAATTGAGAAATGAACGTGTGTATAGACTAGATCTTTCTTTATAGACGTCGTATCTATTTAAGATGTTTTGGTGGAGGCATTTACATAATAGAATTAAACTTTGTAGGGTCTACTTTGATCCCTCATTTGATACAATGAACCCTATTAATTTTCCTGATGTGACTCCCAAGACACATTTTTTTTGGGATTTAAATGGATTTTATATTCACGAAGCCTCTCAAATATCTTTTGTAGAATGTTAGGATGTCCAACTCTTGTTCTTGATTTTGCTAGTATATCATCAACATAGTCCTCAATAATGTCATGCATCACATCATGGAAAATGATAGTCATTGCACATTGATAAGTGGCTCCAACATTCTTCAAACCAAACGGCATGACTTGGTGGTAGAATTTCCCCCATAGAGTGGTGAATGTAGTCTTATGCTAATCTTTAGGGGCTATCTTGATTTGATTGTAACCAAAAAATCCATCCATAAAGGATAACATCTTGTACCCAGTAGTTGAGTTGACAATCATGTCGATGTTGGATAGAGGAAAATCATCTTTGGGGTATGCTTTATTGATATCATGGAAATCAATACATATACATATGCTTGGGATATTTTTACTCACTGGTTCTATGTTGGAAACCCATTTAGAGTAGTCTAGTGGTTTGATAAAATTGGCTCCTAACAACTTTTCCAACTTGGCCTTAACCAAAAGGGTGATGTGTGAATGCATATTTTTTAATTTTTGTTTGACTGGTTTAGTACCAAGGTGAACAACAAGATGATGCATAACTAAATCTAGGTCCAAGCTTGGCATGTTAGAGTATGCCCATGCAAAGATGTCTATATAATCCTTAAGAATGGATATAATATGTTCACATTCTACTTCAGTAAGGGAAGCTCCAAGATAAAAAAACTTTGGGATCCTCATAGGTTCCTAAATTCACTTATGTTATGTTCTCCACAAGGAGTGTTGATCCATCCTCTAGAATTATAGGAAATGTATAGTCGTGATCATTTTACTCTACTATATATTCTTGTTATTCCTCCTAAAGATATGGTTAATATGAAGAATCAAAATCTACCTTCTTAGGTAAAGGCCAATTAGTAAAAACCTTTGGAAACTCAAGAGCAAGATGCTAAAATATTTGATGTTATTCTGAAGAGATACTTGTACTAGCTATAAAAATTGGGCTAAGTGGAATTTCTACATCCTGAGGGGATGATCAAACTTTCCCACCTGGGAGTGCCTGAAATAAGGTTTCACTCAAAGGCTTGTCTTTTTCTTTACTTTTTCACTGATCGATAAGTGCCTCAAAGAGGTTTTCACCTATAGATCTCAATGTTTGTTCTTTATTATGAACAATAAATGTTGCATGATCTCTCAAGTAGGTAGAAGGATCTAATGAAAAATCAAAACCCTACTTATGATCACCAATGGGGAATGCATCTCATAGGCCTATGTATTCTGCAATTGATTCTTCATTTTAAAACTCATCGAGGCATATGACTAAATTTTGTTGGTCCCAATCTATGAGTTTAGGATGACAAAGGCATAGGTTATAGTGAGGGTTTGCTTTAGGATGGGAAGTGCCAATGGTAAAAATATAATGTCTTGCTTTAGGAATGGAAACACCACTAAGATAGGTTTTTGATTTAGGATGGGAAGATCCAATAGGCATTATGGTCAATATAGAATTTGAATCAAATAAATATGAGTTAGCAAGCTCATCAAAAAGGCTATAATGGAATGTTGTGTCACTTCTAGGAGTCTCATTACTAGTCATTTTGGAAGAGTCACTATCAAATGTCATGAGGTCATCCTATGGTGGTTTAAATATGAGACCATGATTCTAATTGACAACTCTAGCTGATAAGGGTTCTAAAATTCATTGCCCCTATGGGCCCAGGCCTTTCACTATATAATAAAGATGATCCATTATCTTATTAGGGATAGGATACTTTGTATTCTAAAAATAATCAGTAAGGCCTTCAAAACATAACCAATCTCCCTTGATAAAAGCCTCTCAATATTTCTTTGGTGCAATTGCAAGTACTAAAACCACAAGAGGTTTTAGTTGTTTCTTCTTTAGTTGTCAAATCTGATTAGGTCTATTAGGAGTCTAGGAAGTTTTAGGCTTACCATATGTTTTAGGGCATTTTGGTAATTTTTCAATATAGAGGACATCCTTTAGATGGTACATGGAAATGCCTACATCTTTAATAATAACCTACTTGGCCAGAGCTGTAGGAAATGGATAGACCAAAGTGAAGGTCATATCACCAGGGTCAATATAATTAGATGGAGATGGATGAGAAATGATGGCTTTGTTCTTCTTTTAATTAATTTATAAATTGGGAAATTTTTATAATTATGAAACTCTGCTTCAATATGTTTGTAGGATTGATATGGCTACTGATCAATAGGAATAATAACCTTGATCCCATCATGGGGAAACTTAAGGCATTGGTGAAGAGTAGATGGAACTACCTATACTTCATGGATCCAAAGATGGCCAATAAGTATGTTATAAGGAATCCTAATATCCATAATATGGAATAATGTATGATGGGAAATAGACCAAACCATGACTGGTAACTATATTAAACCAGATGACTCCCTCTCAGCATTGGTGTAAGCCTTGATTGTAATAGTTTCTAGCTAAATGTCTTTATCAATGTATCCCAATCATCATACCAATTTAAGAGATATGATGTTCAGCCCTGAACCATTATCTATAAAAACCCACTTGATCTTATGATTTGTAATGATTATCTCAATGTATAGTGGGTTATTGTGGTTTGGGCTGAGGGTGGACATGTCTTTTTGATCAAATGTGATTTGCCAAAATGAATACAAGTGTCCAAATAGGTTTTGTAACTAATCAAGGTTTATATCATTAGGCACAATAGATTCTTACAAAAGTTTTCTAAAGATGGTTATATGGACATCAGATATCTGCAAGAGTTCTAATATGGAAATTTGTGTAGGGGTCTTATCTAATTGATCTGTTAGACTATAAGGCCTTTGAACTATGGATTGAACTATTTTAGTCTTTATTGGGATAGTATTTAGATTTGGAACCATTGGCATAATGTTATCATTAGGTTTTATGGAAGAATTGGGTGAAGGACCTTGGATGGTAACTCACAGGTGTCTAGTTGTGACTGCACAACCTAGAGGTGGCAAGGAGTTATTATAATTATAAGAAGAAGTTAAAGGGCCTTAGATGGTGACTTGTAGGTGACTAACTATTTTAATACAACTCTGGGTCAATAAGGATCCTTTATATTTAGAAAAAAGGTGTTGTTGTTCAAAATTAGTAACCCATGTAAATGGAGTCACAACACGATTATGTGAACCCGACACGGTATTACTAGGGGGAGAGGGTGTTGACCCTATAATGATGGGTCCCATGTTTTAAAGATCATGAGATTGGCCACATGGTTTCATAGTAATAGTGGCAATGTGGGCTACAAAAATGCATCCCATAGTATTATTACAGTCATAAGGTACATTTTTATAAGCCACATTGTTAGTATGGGCATTATGATCTCGATTATGCTCATTATGATTATGACCTTGTTGTTGGTTTTGATTATACCTTTGTACTATAAGTGAGGGTGGTTTGAAACCACACACAATTATAATATTTGGTTCATGAGTTTACTTAACCTTTGGTAAAGTTCAAATTGTATAGATTAAAGGAGGGTAAGGTAACTCAAAGACCCAAGGTGAAAACTAGTACACCAAAGTCTAGATATTTGTGATACGCCCATACTATAAAAACTAGTTTCAAATTTGAAAATTTGACCCTAGAAGTTTAGAGGAAATATCTTTGAATTATGAAGAAGACAAAATGGACTAAGCAACTTAAGAGGTAAAAACATATTTGAATCACTAAGTATAAATCTAGGACCAAATAAGTAGCACAATGTCACCACATGATTTTAGTAGGATAAAATATTATCTAGGAATCTAAGCATGAATGATACACAAGATGACTTGAGTCCACTAAGATGATAATTTGATTTTGAGTTTTAATAAATGACCTTCAATCCAAATGGAAAATCAAACCCACTTTGACACACCAACCCTTAAAACTTAGAAAGGTTCAATTTCAAATGTGGATTATAAATGAAGGATTTAAAAAAAATGGGTAAAATATATAGAATCAATTGGGTAGCATTACTATTCCAAAGTGGATGACATGACACAAATCTTTTGATAATAATTTAAACAAGGAAAAGATGATTTTTCCAATTGGATAGCGTAATGCCTCCCTTTCTCAGGAAAATTGAGGATAATGTGTTTTGGTTAAGTTCATTGAGTTAACAAGTAGTTTTAGACACAAATCAAGACCAAGTAAGCTAATGACAAAAAACAAACATCTTATGTCTAAATTGATAAGGTATGGCAAAGTGGGGTCTACTAAACTAGCAAGGTTTTGATCATTATAGGGGAATTGATTACACAATGACTTTCACATCAAATGATGTAAAAGATAAACACAAAAATTAGGTTACCATGGCATTGGCTAGTTGTAAAAAGGTCTAGTCCTTTTTACAACCATTACATCCTATTGTTTACTCAGTGTAGTGTGATGTCCAAATGTAGATACATCCTATGTGCAACTCAAATAAGGATCCAAATGAAGTCAATGCTAGGAGGTGAAACCCTAGGTCAAAACCTCCCTAAATAACTTATGGGAGGTAATGGCATCCCCCTCATAAGCCAAGTTTGCATAAAAATAAAGAAAGAATAAAATAGAAAGACTTTAGGGTCATTTTCAAGATCACCTAAACTTTAATGAGTTTTTGGGGAGTGCTTTAGATGACATTCTTTTTAAGCCTTGGACTAGGATTTTCGCAATAGGAATGACACTTTTGATTCTAAGGGTTCCCTAAAGGGGACAAATGGAAGAGCATACATGAGGCATCCCTCTTTTTACCAAACAAAACCTAAATTAAAAAACTAAATAAATACAAAAAACTTGGAAAGGTGAGTTCATTTTTAAGCCCAAATGGAAAATGAGGTGGTGTTCATTTGACCCCTTGGTCTTAGTTGTAACTTTGAAAACTAATGCTAAAAATAATTACTTAAGCACCTTATATGTTACTTTAAGCACCAAAATAATATTCCTAATTCATTTTAAGCATGGAAAAGGTGATCTAAACATGTTTTTATAAAAGGTCAAGCTTGGTCCTACAACAAAAACATTATCATGTCCTTTAGCCTTGAATCTATTTTGGGTTTGAAATAATGAACCAAAAAAAAGTTCTCTGGTTTGTGTTTTTAAGAAAAACATAGTGATCGATATCAGTTCTATAATTGATGATGGCTACACTTACTAACTAATGACCATTATCTAATCGACATTGGTTATACCATTAGTGATCAATGATGGCTATGCCAATTGATGACGGTAACTGACGTTGGTTACTGTGTAAACCTATAACAAAAAAATGGAAAAAAAGTTATAAAATCAAATTGAAAGATTTTTAATGATCCAAATGAAGATTTTAAAGTTTCAGAATGATCTTCTTCATGTGTGGGATGTATCTTGTCCCACCAGGCATGCCAAGATGTAGAGAGTATTATAAAGTAAGTTAGTCAACCATTAGTCCATAAATCATGAAAAATGTATAAATAACTAACCAAATAAGCCTATCCATTCTTATGGGAATTAAAAATGATAGCAAGAAACAAATGAAATAAAGAAACATCATATTACCTTCCCAAATGTATTCATCATACCCATGTGGCTCAAAAGCATGTTCTCCCTTGATCAATAATCCTTGTCTTTGTCAACAAAGGTGGCAAACTCCTCCAATGTCTCAATAACACTCCATAGAACCTAGGCTCGTGATTTCAAATCACTAAACTAGCCTATTAATGAAGCTTGTAATTAATTTTACTGGTTTATTGAAAAGGATTGTGGAGACAATTTAGCATAATAACTTTGCATAAATCAAGCTTAAAATTCATGTCTATGGTCTCTCTATTTATAGATTTTTGAGATTGGTTAGGATCAACCATGACCATCCATCTCAAGATTGAGATGTGTGGCCATGGATAATCCTAATATTTGGAATTAAACTCATAAATATCCTAAAGATAAATAAGCATTAAAGAGGCATGGGAGGCATTAACTAGGCATGGGTGGCCCATAATCCTGATATTTTATGCACTTATGGCTTGGTGGATGACATCCCATAGCTAATGTCATTAGGTGATATAGATATTTAAAATTAGTTTCCAATAATGAGATATTCAAAAAGATATATGGAATTCTTACTTAATCTCTTAAATTGGATTAATTAGCTTAAGTTTAATCAAGTTTAGTGCAATTCTTTGTACATTGGTGCATAATTAATCAAAATGGTCATAAAGTCATATTACTATATCATAATTTGACTAGAGAGGAATTGGAAGGTGATTTTATATGCGTTGGAGTGTATTCCCATTTAGGATGTTGCTAATACCAAATAACAAAGGTATGTGATGTGTACTAATAAATTAGAAGAAAAGAGTGATCTAGAGCACTAAAAGGCAAAATTGTCATTTTGACTCAAAATGATCTAATCAATATTATTTGGCCCATAAAATGAATTTCCCTATTTAGTGATACTTTGACCTAAACTGGCACTTGTAAGTGACAAGTTCAAACCATTTACGGTGTTTTATACATTTTGACCTAAAATGTGTATTTGAGTGTAATTCAAGTAAGATTGACAATTTCAACACAAATGGAGTTAGGAATTGGATATCTAAAATTCCCACCCTCTACATGGTGTTGATGTTAATTTTCACCTATGATCCCTTGGAGATAGATATCTTGTACTATGGCTTACATCTTGCATCTAGGGATAAGTGGTCTTGAGGCCAGAATAGGTGCTTCATCTCCTAATCAGGCATAATAAAATGTTAATAATGGGTTCCTATAGGTTAATATCCACCTTAAACATGATGGTGATGCCATTTTTTACCTGTGATCCCCCAGAGATATAGATCTCACACTATGTCTTGCATCTTGATAATATTTCTTATCAATATTGCTCAAGGCCATAATTTTTGCAAAAAGGGTATCTATGTGGATTAAAAGGCCATGGATGTTGGAACACATGTAAATTACACATTAAAAGGTGTTATAAGTGATGGATATAAAATTAGAGGTCCCAAAAATATAAATGTCTATTAGAGGCAAATAACCTCTCTCTTAACTACATGAAAGTTGCATTTTAAGACTGATCACTAAATCCTCTACCTTGAGTTACTTGATAATTTTAAATATGAGAGCTTTAAGTTTTAAGTAGAGGAATTTGAAATTCACATGATAGTTTTTTTGGTTTATGGATATGACTTATGGTTTCCATTTTATGTATGTCCAAATTTTGCTTAGAAAACACCAGTTTTACCTTGTAGGGACAAGTGGTCTTGTGGCTGAAACAGGTGATCCATATCCTAATCGGGCATACTTGAAAACCAATAATGTGGTCCTAGAGTCTAATCCACACCCCCAACATGGTGGTAACGTCATTTTTCACCCATGAGCACCTAGAGATAGAGATATTGCACTATGGCTTACATCTTACATCTAGGGAAATGTCATCTTGAGGCCAAAATAGGTGCTTCATCTCCTAACCGAGTGTAATAAAATGCCAAAAATGTGGTCATAATATATAATCACCATCTTAGACATGGTTGTGATGTTTTTTTTTAGTGATGAGGCCTTGGAGATAAGAAACAAATTTTTATTGACAGTCTGCCTTGGTAACAGGGTTATGTGTATGACAAAACTTGCTTTTCTTGCAACAAAAAGTGATATCTTGGTTAGATTTACTATATTAATATTTTCCTTGCCTAAATAAATATCAATGAATTCAATTTAATGAGAATTTTAACTTGTTTCAAGGTCTAAGTAGTTGAAACCTTCAAGCAACCTTATTTTGTGTATTCATAGTTGTTTGCAAGAACTTAGAAGAATATTCTTTTATTCAAGAAGTAATAATCTACAAGTATAAGTATAATAGTCTATAAGTATAAATATAAGCATTATTATTTAAATTTATCATATAAGGATAAGTATAATATTTCATTCATGCCTTATGATAGACCTCACATGTAGTGAAAACCAACTTTACATTGAAGCATGTGCAAAAACAATTTGTGCCCCTCCTTATTACACTTAATACACCAAAGGTATTTTAGTGTTTTTTTAAATCCCTTCATTGATTGTATCTCCCAAAACATTTTCATGTTGGCAATATTCCCCTCTATCAATGGGTTGATGTTTGCATCAAAACTTATAGTTACTTTTATCCTTGGTGCAACCTCAAGAGCATGTACATCCACATATGTCTTTGATGCATGAATTTTCTTAAAGAGGGCCAAGAGTTCTAAAAAAAACCACATATGGCTAGCCTTATCAAAAATATATATTATAATAGAAACATATTATTTATAAATAGATATCCCAATGCCTTACCAGTTCTACTTAATTCAACAACATGAATAAAAAATGGAAAAATTAAAAAAATTCTAGAGAAAAGCTCAAAACACTTACTTATAAGATATGTTATATATAACATATTTTACATATTTAGAATCAAATTAACTTTTATATTTTATTTTGTCTATTTAACAACAAACCAAACCAAACCATAACACAATAGTTGTAAATACTTTAACACATATATTCTAGGATCACTACAAGGTAGAATTTTAATGCCCAACAAAAATTTAAGGCATACAATGTGAACATGTAATATAATATGTAATAAATTCAAATAAAATCCAAAACCTAAAATCAATGAAAATATTTATAAAGTGAAATTAATATATAATGTATATAATATCCATAAAATCCATATAAATGTGTAAAAAATGTGAACATAAGTAATACAATATCTCAAGTCAATTCTGTATAGGCATACAATGCCAAAAAACTATACATCAAGACATATAGGCATATGAAAAAATTTCATAAGACATTATCCTAATCATCAAATTGTATCACTCTCTTTACCTTTATTGTATAAGCCTCTCCCTTGGATGCCTTTCTCATAGCCAAAGGTGTTAAATCTGGCTGACTACAAGTCTTCCTCCACTCAAAACTTGCCTATAACTCCAACTATTCATATGTAAATATTGTCATAAAATTTACATGTACTCGATCAAGATACTTAAAATTAACAAGTTAAGTTTTTAAAATGATACAAAAATAATTAATAAATGCACTTACTACAAGATGGCAATCACACTCAATTTGGGACTGGCGCTTAATAGGGTCAATGATCAATTCACGCTGACGAATGAGAGTGTGAAATATATCACTAATAAGATCTAGTGATGTTCTCATGATAATGGAAGGGATATCTCCCTACAAATGTGTGTGTGTGTGTGTGTGTGTGTGTGTGTGTGTGTGGGTGTGGGTGTGTGTGTGTGTGTGTGTGTGTGTGTGTGTGTGTGTGTGTGTGTGTGTGTGTGTGTGTGTGTGTGTGTGTGTGTGTGTGTGTGTGTGTGTGTGTGTGTGTGTGTGTGTGTGTGTGTGAGTGTGTGTGTGTGTATTCAAAATTATCTCATAAACATTTAAACCAACTGATGGAATCATTGAAATATAATATGAAAATATACAAATTAAATTATTAATTGCACCATGTCATGCCTATTAATAGTTTCAACAAGACTAGAAGACATCATCAGATGAGTCTACACAGACAATTGTTTCATGTGTCAGCTATTTTCATAAGTATAAAGGATAATTATAAAAAAAATACATCCATATTTACACTCAAATATTACAATAACGCCCATGTACCTCAATGAGTTGATGTGCAAATGAAATAGCAGTAGCAACACCTATGTTTGATCCCTCCAAAATAGATGGCATGGTGTCTAGTGTGGTCATCAACTGAATAAATGAAATATCATTGTTCATCACTTCAACATATATATATATATATATATATATATATATATATATATATATATATATATATATATATATATATATATACACCGTACATGTCCAGTGAACAATAACATTATTTAATTCTTAAAAATCACCTCTATATAGGTATACATAGGCATATTAGTAGTAGCACACATGATTTTGTGGTGTCTAAAATCCTACTATAACATAACAAAATTTATATACATTATTGATCTTTCTAGATGAAAATTAATTATTACATTTTAAATTGTACAAATATTTGAAATTTAATAAGTTTGACAATTCTTTGCAATAAGTGAAATATTAAAACTACCTGAGAAGTTACAGTCAAAGTGTCTAGATCAAATGTAGATGACTAAAATATAGTGAGGTCAATATTGTCTAGCCCCAAATAAATACCACCATGAGTGGGTTGCATGATATCCTCCTCTTCCTCAGGTCCAATGCATATAGCACCACATGATCTACAATAATGAGCTTGTCGAGTAATAGTGTTAGATGAAGCCTCTCCATATCCACCTTCACCAATAGGAGTATGATAAATCTAGATTATATGGTGAACAAGGGTGTCAGCAAGTGCCTTAAGTGCATGCAAATTATTAATCTCTATATTCTCCTTGTTTATAGAGGTTAGGGTCTCAATAAGATGTGGTTTGTTGATATGCACTCTCATAGGTTGATTAGGTGCATGAAGTGTACCTGGCCTATCCTGTGCAAAGCCCTTTCCTCTACCAAATAATTCTAAAAAATAAAAATAGTTTGTAATTTCATTCAACATAAACTCATAATACAATTTTCTCAAAAAATACATCGGGACCTCATTATTGTTGCAAAGAGGGTGATCAAAGGCCATCCACCATCAGTCCCAAAAATTAAATTTAATTAAATGGTGAGTGCACTAGTGGATATGAATCTATTTTAATATCACATATAGTGATACACTGGTTTTCACATCAATGAATAAGGCATAAATTTGGGCTTTGGTTATATTTTTATCTTTCATAGTGGTTGTAGACAATTTTTTAGAATAGTATGCCCTACATCTGTTTCGATATTGATCCCACCTATTAATTTAACCTGTTCATGACTCAACTCACCTAATAATGTTTATATTGTGTTTGCTGAAGAAATTTAGTGGGGATTATTTACACAAGGATCCCTGAATTTTGTAATCAAATTCTTAAATTTGATATTATTTTCAATGATATGGGCTACTAAATCCTCTTGACTACCTTGCAAGGCTTGAAGAACTTCAAGAGGGTTAAGAGGGTTTTATGGGTGAGGAGGGATAAGAGGGATTTATGGGTGAGGAGGGATAGGAGGGTTTTATGTGTGAGGAGGGATAGGAGGGTCAGGTTGTTGTTCAGTGCCACTTGCCTCTGCATGTCCTAAAAAAATATACAATTTCAAGAAAAATATAACAAAATTAACTAATATTGTTTGTAAATGCAATAAAATACATTTGGATACCTATGTTTTAGCATGCCATTATCAAATTTGGGTTTTTAGAATAGTTTTTACTTTCCATGGTTATGCATATTATTTCTCCTCCTCTTCTACTTGTGGTTTTTTTTATGCCAAACGAACGACATTGACAATTTTTTCTTTTTTTTTAAAATGACAAAACCATATATGTAGTTCTATCATTTTAAAACTACGTACATGGTCACACCATATATATATATATATATATATATATATATATATATATATATATATATATATATATATATATATATATATATATATATATATATATATATATATATATATATATATATGTATATAACCACATACATGGTTTTGGCTTAGTGATTACCAAGCCTATGACACAGAATTGCATATATGATTTTAAAAACTACGTATGCTATGTTTAATAATCACTTATGTAGTTTTTTTTTTTTTTTTAAATGTCCAATTTTTAACCCCCCATCTTCATTCACTTACCCTATAACATTTATCATTTATATAAATATTCTATTATCTGAAAATACTCTTAAGCATCTATTTCAATGGACCTATACCTAAAAAGTTGCATTTTTTTTAGGGTCAAAATCATCCAGTTTGGGTTAGGAGTGGAAAATGGCCTTGAACCCTATGAGACATTTCTAACCCTTTTCTTCTATGGAAGCTGATAAATTGAGTGTGTTTCCAAAGTGAAAAAACAAGTTCCACATGCAATGTGTGGATAAATGGATTCTTTCTCACTCATCATGCCCCACTTGCAGACGTTGTCTTCTTCAAAGAGGGAGTGGGTGAAAATTGTGATCAGATTGGCATGACAAGACCAAGAACAAGGTAAGTACGAGACAAGGATATTTTTAGTAGTGAGGAGGGTAGTAATAATAATAATGGGGGATAGGTTATGGTTATAATTCTTGTATTTTTGTAAAGCTAGATGATCATGAATGTTACGTGTATTAGATTAGGAATTAAGTAAATATGGTTTTATTTGTATTAAGAATATAACTAAGATAAATACAAATATTTTAATATGTCAATAGATATGACATGACTATTACATTGAAAGTAATAGATTATGCAAACTTTTAGTTTAACCCATCAAAAATACCATCATTGGCAAAATGTTAAAGTTGAATATCAAGTAAATTATGAATAATTATTTTTACAGATATAAATGACTAAAGTGCACTTATCAATGAATTAACTTTTTCTATATACAAGGGTAAATAAATGAATGGTTTGAATTCATTTGATTAGTGAGATTAATGTTTTTAATTTATCTACCATAAAAGTCATGATGTTAAAAGGGTGTCAAACATGATTGTCATTTTAAATCAGGGGTAATAAAATTTTAGTATAAGGGAAAGAAAGTAGCCATATATCATGATTTGTAAAAAAAAGTTTTCATAATCATATATTTGTGAAAATTTAAAAGTAATAATATTGAAAAGGTGTGATTGTAAATTTGATGGTGTCATTAACTTCAAGGGAAAAAAATCACTATGTAATCTCAATTTGTCTTGGAGCCAAGTTTGATTACTTAGTGTACACTTTTAAATAAGTTACTTTTATTTTATCTGTGAATGTAACAATAGAAAAAGTCATGAATGCAACAAACAGCAAATTTTACTACATATTTCTTCACGTCTATCTTGGGATTACATTTGTTTTAGTTGGTTTATTTACATGTAGGTGGACATTACAGTAAAATAAAGGACAAATAATAATAAATTGAGGTGTACTAGTTACACTTGTGTCTTCCAATATGTCTCAAAAGTTAATTATTGTAAAAACTACATGTTTAAAATAACTCATGTGATATAATAGCTAAAAAATAACTAAATAAGCCATGCAATGTAATATGTTAGACAATACCTTTAATATTAGTAAAAATGCTATGCAATATATTTCACAGGAATATAATGATTGAAAAAACATTTTTTAAAACATGCATTGGTGGGCTAAGTGGCAAGAAATACATCAACGAAGGAAGAGAAATGTTGTTGAATATAGTATTTTTATTATTACTTGTATTCCTTATAAGCA
Source organism: Torreya grandis (assembly GCA_037957365.1). Taxonomy (NCBI): domain Eukaryota; kingdom Viridiplantae; phylum Streptophyta; class Pinopsida; order Cupressales; family Taxaceae; genus Torreya; species Torreya grandis. Next base: position 3,143 of record JARHVA010002699.1, on the reverse strand, counting down.
ATTTAAAAATAGAAAGATCTCTTCATCTTCACCATGCTTAAAACATACAAGACTATATCTCAACTCAGGATGGAGTCCTAGAGTTATACACCCATTGTAACTGCAACAAAATAGTTATATGTTGTAAAATTTTCTATTGCATTTATATATATATATATATATATATATATATATATATATAATAATAATAATAATAATAATAATAATTTGAAATATTTTTCCCTTCAAATGAATATGTAGCAACCCCATTGGGTTTTATCAGAATATATCATTTTTTTAAAAATTAATTACACATGTTCAACATATAGATTTTACCAAGAGAAACCTAACTAGTGATCTTTAACTAAATGTATTAATTTAGTTAACCAAAATGTTTATAACTAATACATTTTCTAAGGATCACCATGAATAGATATTACAATCATGAACAATATTGAAACATCAATAAATATTACATCTAATCATAAATGAAATAGTGCAAATTTAGCCATGATTGATACAACATTACAACCACTATTGTATAAGTATAATGTATAAATTTTATAATTTTTAAAAATACATAAAAATATCTTAAATGATAAAATATGATACAAAGCTCCATGGAGTAGAATCTCCATGACTCAAGTATCAATTTATAATCTCAAGTGTAGTCCCTAATATATTACTTGAGTTGGGAGGGAGAGCATCATCTGAGTGATTTTTTACACCAACCACATACCATAGATCCTCTGCACTATCACCCAAACAAGGGGATGACCCTCCCTTAATGGATAGTTAGATAATGACAGTATAGGAATCTAGAGTAACAAACCAGAAACCATGTATTGAATATATGTAATACATAATGTGTACCTTAAATTAATTTGTTTTAATATGATATCATACAAATATGAAAACTATATCAACATATGAAATGATAATGTTTAATCAAAACATTACTTTGGCCAAAGTTTTTAATAATAAATGATCTCTAGGATCAGTCAATTTTATACACACCACTCAACCATATTACACCTAATTTTGCATTGATGGCACTAATTAAACCAGTGGAATCTATCAACTACATAATTAGGGTCATGACTGTGAGATTCAAAAAAAGTATATAATAATGTATAAAAACTAATAGATTCATTCAAAAAAATTTCCTTTAGCTAATAAAAATAATGCTAAGTACATGAATATCAAATATATTCATTTAGCCTGCTAAATGAAATGAAATGAATCAATACATCTAGTTTATTACTAAATAATAAACAGAATCCAAATAGTCTTAAACATACCATCTAGGTATGATCACATTAAAAATACCATTACCCATATCATAAGGAACTTATAATGTTATTTCATCCCCAAAATAATCATAATAACATAGGCTTATAGAATTTTTCATATTCCACATATAAAATAAAACCTAGTCCAAACATATTATTATGCTCTGTGTTTAATCTTAAAAATACATTATTTTAATGCTTTATATATAAACATTAAAATATATTCTAGTATTCATTTTCACACTGATTATATATATATATAAGATTACCATTACAGTGTTGTATGAATATCATCTTGTATACAACATTCTTGAAGAAGATATCCATTGTCTACCATCTTAGAGTATTATAAATGCTTGATGTATATAGATCCATTTAAAAAAATAGCCCCATAGCCCTTTATTAAAATAAATGAATCCAAAAATTCTTGTTACATCGATAGGTGTTCCCTACAATGGCATCCGAGGGTGATAGTAGGGTGAAAGGGTGTAATGGCATGGGTGGGTTGGAATTTAATTATTTTAGAGTTGACATTTTAAAAAACCTACATCCACTTTTAATTTATCTATCTATTAACCTATAATTATTTAATAATATGACAATTATAATTATATTTGTTATTATGGTAATTTTATTTACTTAAGATAAAAAGAATTTATTTATTTACCATGATGAAATATATGATAAATAAATTATAATTGTTATTGTGGTAATTTTATTTACATTAAAATAAAATTATTTATTTATTTATTTATCATCCTCAAATATACAATTGGTGAATTATGTTTGTTATTGTGATAAAATTTAAGATAACAAATACTTGACATTAAAAATGAGATGAAAATATAAAATTAACTATAATTAAAATTATAGTAACTTAAATTTTAAGATAAAAAATATTTGACATTAAAAATAATACAATAGAATTTAACTAGCATACATATCTTGGATAAATTTATGTAAAATACATCAATAGATATCATTCGCAAGGCACCTATATCATATGGAATTGTGAGTGCTTCAAGAATGATATCTATCGGTATATTTTACATATATTTATCTAACATATATATGCTAGTTTCATTCTTACACACAAATTGTCCATATATACACATCCGCTAATTTATACCAATTATTTTAATAAAAAAATCATAATCCAATTGATTTGTATTTACATTTACAATAAATGTATAAGATCAAAACATACATTCTACCGACTATGCTTAATTTGGTTATCCTAATATAATATCACAGACTTAACCATATAAATCTCTTTATGCACAAAAACATAAAAATGTATACCCAGCCATATTGTTAACTATGCAAAGCTCTTTTTCAATTAGAACTAATTTTGAATATGCCATATCAATATATAGTCAAATTAACAATTGTGTACTCACATTAAGAGAATATAATGAAATCTTAACTGTCATATTCTTATTAACCTCATTATATATATATATATATATATATATATATATATATATATATATATATATATATATAGATATAGATATATATATATATATATATATATATATATTAGATATATGTACAGTTGATTATGCCCATTTTGTAAATTCCTTTAAATTAACTTCCAACTAACAATATAATCTTCATCAAGTAAATTATACACATAAAACCATATAATAGTCTTTGACTAACTCTATTATATTTTACTATAATAAAGAACAATTTGAAAATGTACACTAATATGCAGTAATAACTAAACAATGGAATACAAATTCATATGTAATAAGTTTATTGACATTTTTACTTTGCCATACTATCATTAAACCCTTGTGTATATATCTAAGCATACAACTGAGTTTACAAACAATATGTTATTTAGTTCACCTTCCCATTCCCATC